>WURV02121986.1:0-19400 GCA_011762755.2 Epimenia babai
GGAAGATGGGATAGGTATTATTGAAGATGTTGTGTTATGGAAGATGGGATAGGTATTATTGAAGATGTTGTGTTATGGAAGATGGGATAGGTATTATTGAAGATGTTGTGTTATGGAAGATGGGATAGGTATTATTGAAGATGTTGTGTTATGCAAGATGGGATAGGTATTATTGAAGATGTGGTGGGTATTATGAAAGAAGGAGAGGCTGTTGTCGGGAGTTGTGATGAGTGTTATAGAAGATGGGGTGCGTGTCATGTTTGATGGGGTGGGTGTTATGGGACATGTCCTAGATATAATCTGGAAAATGGATGATATAGTGGGCATAATAGTAGTGATTGTTATTTAAATAGAGTATCTTCAATAAGCCTGGCATTTTTAATCGTATATATTACATGTGTTATTTTTCTTTCCTTTGTACGGTATATCCATGTTATAGGCAATATAAGGTATTTTGAGTATTCCAATTAGCGTATCGGCCCGATGATAAGACGAGGTTTTAATACTCATCTTATTCCCAAATGGGGGGGGGAGGGTCGTATTATATGCGCATAACCCCAAAATCACTAACTGCATACATAAAATAATATTAAAGACATTGTCAACGAAACGAACGATAAAAACTACATAGTCACCGTAATCACTACCTAATTTGAGTAATTCGGTCAACCTAAGTGTGAATTGCACTGGATTTTGGTTTCGTTCGTTTCCACGGTAGTGTAGACTGTGTAGCTTGGCTTTTTCCACAAGCGCCGTAAGAAAATCACTTCCGCATTTGTTGTTTATTAACATTACCATTTCAATCGTTTGACAGTTGACTAGCGAACTGTAAATTTACCAAAATATCACTTAAAATATTACTAAAAAAGAAAATGAAATTAGTTCAGTTTCTGAACCAGTAGATTTATAGTCCAGATTGTCGCAAAGGGTGGTAATTAAATTTTGCAGACGAATTTTGCAGACATCTTCCACTGTAATTTCAGTGTGCTTTTTTCTGTTAAATTTCACAATGATTGATAATTTAGAAAAATCCGCAAGTAAAAAACATCAAATAAATGCAAGACTGAGGAGGAGTTACGACGCTAATTTTAAACTTATCGTCATCAATAAGGCTGAAGAGACGAATAATAGCGCTGCCGCAAAGACATATGATGTAACTGAATGCAATGTGCATTTCTGGTGTACGTAAACAGCTATACAGGACAAAGACACAATGAAAAATGCTCATTGCCAAAGAAATGCCTTTTGCGGTCCATAACAAGGAAAATTTCCAGAGTTAGAAGAAGACCTCGTTAAATTTGTCACTGAAAAAGGATCGGCTGGTCTCCTGGTTACCAAGCAGATCATGTGTACTATGGCAGGTGACGATTTGTTTGGGGGCAGCGACGAGGGTGCCTGAGAAACCCAAGAGCCTGTTAGCTATATATATAAAACCTATATAAAATTATTTGAAATTTAGTGCGTGGCCCAAGACTTTGCATAGTACTGACTGTATCTTTCTAGAAAGCTATTAACGGTAATTTCTAGTACCGCAACATTACATACGGTATACGGTAATTATGTTTAACTTTGTCAAACACCAGTGTTAGGCTACAGTACTCATCTAAATTTTTTTTTGCTAAAAACCTTATACATTTAGTGTGTTTACTTTGTTAAGAGTGCAATAAAACTTCGTTATAAACATGGCATGTTTCCCGGTAATTTTATAAAATATTACCGTTAGCTTCATTCCATGAAGGTTATACTGTATTATTGGTAACCATCGTCTTGTGGACAAACGATGTATCGCTGTCAAATCTACAAGAGACAGATGGCGCGCATCGCCGCAGAATGTCATGGCTATGAACGTACTGTAATTTTGGTAAAATGGACTTAGCATCAATTTATCGTTAATATTAATATTAAATAGTAATTGAATGCACCAAAACTTGAACCTCTGGTCTGTAGAAAATGACATGACATTCCCCAGCGATGAGCGCTGTTCGACAATGAAACTCTCATCAATACTGTAACGTTATTGAACAACACACGAAGGTAATTTGTGAATATAATTATTGTTCATTGAAATGATTTGAGAATGTATGGATTACAGTGTAATGGGGTGCAAGCGTGTATCAATGACTACTGGATAAGACAATAAAACAATTATATAATGCACGGCGACAATACCCCAAAGTAGTATCAATGACATTAAATGATTAAGGTATTTTTTCTGATTTTGTAACTCAAAAGTATGATGGTCATCTTATATTCAGGGTCGTCTTATATTCGGGCCAATACCGCATGTGAAATAACTGTTTGTTATTGCCCACCTAGTCCAATGAAGTTAGTTTATGCCCATTAATTAAGTAGTGGATACAGTATACAAAATAATAATTGAGGCAATGTATTTGTTTTTGAGGTGCCAGCACTATTTTTGTGAGAAATGCGCTTTAAATCATTACCGAAAGTCAAAGCGATGTTTCGTGTGTGGACAGCAAACAAACGGAGTCTTTAACCCTGCTAAAGGTCTGTTGCACAATTCGTCGATGAATAGTTCCTGTAGTGTTTATAAAGGTTATAGTCATGTAAAAACAATAAATTACTATAAGCAAGGAATTGGACTTCCAATATTTAAGGTGGATTATTTTTTAAATATTATGATATTGACAGATATTCACCTAATTGCTTTAAAAGTGAATTTTTTCGTTTGCGTTGCAAATGAACTATTTTGACGTGTCTCAGATATCATCGCTCGGTTGGCGAATATTGACAGAAGGACAAAGAAAAACACCCAAAGTAGTTCGGCTGATGAGTCTGAGGGTGCGATCACATGACGCTGAAAATATAAATTGGTATTTGGATTGGCTATGTGTGTAGATGAAGCCAAGCCCTACAATACGAGACCATTAACTTATTAAAAGATGATGAATGGAAGTCTCACAGAGAGACCTAAACTGAATTAAACTGAACTGTAGTTCTATGAGAGCTAAACTGAGTGACAGCTGGAAGTATATCTGAAATTCTTTTGATTGAGCTAAAATTATGTTTAAAAGAAAAGTATTTAAAGCATGGCAGCCTAGTGGAGTTAAGAGAAAAAAAAAATATCTCTAGGTAAACCCGACAGGGAAAACTGTGACCTTTGGCCAATATTTCCCAGAGAGTGTGGTCCACAGCTAATTACGAAATATGTTATATGTCCCCTTTTGATCTAATGACTACATTGTAAAAATTTAAAATCTTTCCTTGGCCATGAATGTTGCATCAAACACTTTTGAGCTGCCTTTCTGTAGCATTATGAGACCTCAGATACAGTAACCAGTATGCGGTTTACCTTCGCAGCAATTTCCAGTCCTCATTTTGCCTATCCACGTAGGCTCGTTTGGGACTAGGCTGAGTTGGCTTAGTAACTGGCAGTATAGTGAGGGTCATTAGTACTGTATTGGCCAAGCTCAGTGTACTTAACAATATAGAAAAGACGACACCAAGCCACGATACTTGTGACTACCTTCACTTCGTCAGAAAACAGCTCTTAATTTCAGTCTCACATGGGACATGTTACGCTCGGTAATTATTACCCATAAACTAACATGGTCACTGTAATAACCGTGGACACACATTGGCGTGAGAGGAATTGTGACTCGAAATTTCTTGGCATTTTTATGTGGCCCTTAGCTCGATAAGTTTCCTTACATCTCATATACGAATAAACAACCCTTTGAATTAGCTTTGGCATACAAAAGATATATGCCACAGGATCCTGAATGACTGCTTTTCCTAATAATAGCTCTACGGCTGAGTATGTGTCAGAAATGTTGGCTATGCTTAATGTGTGTCAAATTTTTTTTACTATGTTGACCACTGAAGTACTTTAATGGCTACTTTAGATTAAAAGTATACCATGGTTTCCCAGCTATATTATCAGAAAAATGTAAATAGAAACATAACAGTTTATTCACTAATTGATCGTTTTTTTGTTGAATATAGTCTATACATGAAAGCTTCTTTAAGTCAGTCATCAAGTAAGTGATCAAGGCCGACATGTTGTATATAGACCAATTTTATCGATCACAAGCTTCATCAAGGTATTATGTTGCATTATAACACATCGGGTGATAAGTTATTCAGTAAGGTGTTACCCTTTTATATGAAATGATGATGTGTTGTTTAAAATAGTGGATGCATATACTCAATGCCTCTAAGATACCAAATTAACATGAGACTCAGTATTTTGAAGATCTAATTACCGTAGATCTCAGATCCTATTATTGATGTTCTCTATACTGAGCCTTCTGAATTATAATCAAGGTTAATTAAGGTTTGTATTGATCCACACACTGATTACTGTGTTGGTATATTTTTTTCTGAATATATCTCATATATTCACTAGTATTCATAGGGCTTGTTAGCTAGTTGAATTTCAAAAGACCGCCTTCGATCCTTGTGTTCGTCAGTACTGTGGCATGTGTTGAGCAAAAAGCACTTTTAAATACCAGGTTTCCTCCCTCTCGCATTACTGTCCATGGGATTCTCTCTGAATGGCATCATCTAACAAGGATTTAGCAGTGTGCGCGACATAGCTAGTCTTTTGGCGCTTGGCACAAGTGGCGTGAATGGGCAAAGGTCGAGTTTCTGCCCAAGCTTGATGGCTTATATTTGGGTGATTGTCAACTCCAGTAGTATACACTAGGGTTGAGCTAATAATGATCTAGAAATCAAGTAGATCCTACCCTATTGCCGCTTAATGATTTTAATTGTATTTTATATGACGACCCCCGAGCTGCCCTAGGACAGCCGGCGTCATGGAAGGAGATCCCTTCATGGTTCTTTGTAATCCTCTGTGCATTCTTTCATGTATTTATCAACATAAACCTTCAATGTATTTAGGGAATGTAGTGACAGCCTTTCCTGATAGGTTATTCCAGTCATTTACAATCTGTTTTCTCAACGAACTTTTCCTTACTAAACTTTAATGAATGACCCCTCGGTCTACTTTCAACATTTAACCTGACGAAAGTTCAAGGGTCAATTTTACTAAGACATAAAACACTTAAAAACCTCAATAAGATCTCCTCTTAACCTCCTAGTCTCCAATGTTCTCAAGTTCAACCTTTTCATAATATAACCTGTATCCTGTAAGATTGTTTTATTTGACATGGATTTAGATAGGCTCAACAATACAAGGGGTTTTGATTAGGTTTTGACTTTAGTCCATGTGGACTTTAGATCATTTTCAAAAAGAGATTCGATACCATTGAGCTGTTGCGCATCGATACCAAAGCGAGTGTAAATGGCAGAACCACCACCTCGGCTAACGCTAGGATATGTTCTGTCATGGCGGAAGGGGTCACTGAAGAAGGTAAGTTCAATAGAATTATTTGAATGTGTGATGTTGAGCCACGTCTCGCTAAGACATACAATATCGAATTGGTGGATTGGCAAAAGGGATGACTCATCGTAGTGGTTTGGTAGTGAGCGGATATTTAGATGCACCATGGAAAGATGCAAGTTGGAGTCGAATCTAAGATTTAAGTTGTGAAGTGTGGGAGCGAGAGGGAAAAGTGTTAGTGAATGGTAGAAAGTGTTAGCAAAAGGCAGTGGAAAAGGGAAAAGTTTTAAGTTTGGATTTAAATGTATTTAGCTCTACATTGTCTCATGAGCGATGAATTGAAAACCTTTCCCCACGTCTTAATCCAATCTACTAAACTATTAAACTACAGGTCTTCTTGTAATTTCTTCTCGTCATTAATATGACGAGAACCTTAGTGTCATCAGCAAATGTTACTCTGCTGCTTTAATTACCTCATCTATGGTATTAATATATACAATATATAAGACTGGTGCCAATACGACACTTATGGCACCCCACTGACATGGCCTGACTAACTCGATTCAACCTCATTGTAGATCACTATTATATAATTTAAGCTATTTTGCGATAAGCTATGTTAATGGTGTAATTTTTTAAAACTATCAAACATGTAATACTTTGAACAAAGGAGTTGTTATATCGCATAAGTTCT
Source organism: Epimenia babai (assembly GCA_011762755.2). Lineage (NCBI taxonomy): Eukaryota > Metazoa > Mollusca > Solenogastres > Cavibelonia > Epimeniidae > Epimenia > Epimenia babai. The sequence goes on from WURV02121986.1 coordinate 6,003, forward strand.
ATAATTTCGACCGACAATGTCTGATTTGAGCGGCATAAAGGAGTCTCTTAGCAAATTATATATCTTCTGAAAGAGGACCACCATAACTGTGGTGCGTCTGCCCTCCTTAACATGCGTTATTGAATTTGTACCAGTGTGCTGTCATTTATCTGTGTACCTACTTTTATCTAACTGCTAGCGTTAGCATTTGCCCACCGAAAGCCATTGACCTTGGTGGGCACACCGACGGCAGGGGAGGCAAATGCGGACTACTTGCGATATTATAATCAATGTAAGTGCCGCCGCGGTTGCATTGTACGCATTGTACGTAAATGTCAAAGGGCGATTGTCAGACAACCCAGCGAGTCATTAGGAGATTCCAGATCGCGTTTCTCTCGTGTAAATTGGCGTGCCGTGACAATTACGACAATGCTAGCGAAATGCCACCGGCGATTCATTTGTCCCACACTTGCCTATCGTTTCGCTTTGTGGCTCACTATCTTTAATATGGGAGTGGGACTTCTTAATCCAGATGCGTTTAATACCAATATTTGCGGCATATAACCGGCGTATGAATACATTAAGATATTTTTACACCTTATGTAAGCAACGAAATGGAAGTGAATTGTTTTGTCGACAGACCAAGTATAATTACTTGTGAACTATCATAAAACAACCACATGTACCAATATCGTGAGGAATATTACTTGCGTGCGCGCCATTATTTTGTTTCACCTAAATTTTGATAACGCTTTCAGGCTCAGACATGGCACAACGTACATTGACACGCACTCTTAACAGTATTATAGTCTTGGGTGCTGAGGTCGTCGCGACCTTTTCATGGTTGCAGTCGTGGATACTCATCTGATTAGCCTACTTGGATAAATTTTTTTTGTGAATAAAATTAAACCAACGGTAACACCTTTTTAGACAAACGAAAATTCTTCGCAGACACGGAGTCATCAATGTCTTCATCCTCATCATCCCGTCTTCCTCGTCGACGTCGCCTTCGACATCACCATCATCATCATTATCATTTTTATAATAATAATTCTTATACTCATTACTAGATTATTATCACTATTGTAATTATTACTATTATTATCGTTATTGTCATCGTCATTATCATCGTCATCATCATCACCACTATCGTCTCCATGGTCGTCGTCATGATGGTTATGGTTATTGTTTTTGCTATTATTACTATTGCTTTTGCTACTGCTATTATTATTGCTATCACTATAGTTATTATTACTATTACTGCTATCAATGCTATTACTAGTATTACTACTATAACTACTATCACTACTGTTACTGCCATTACTACCATCACTACCATTATTACCATTACAACTATTACTACTAATGCTATCGCTATCGTTGATTGGGCTGCTTCCGCATAAGTTCACACTTCAGGCACCTACTTCAAACACGTTTTCTTGTTAACTATTTGAACAATCAAATATTAATCATTTATAGGCCTATGTTGATATAACATGAATGATTCAGATTGCTATACCACTTTAACTGTGTACCGTACTATTAAATAAAAAATAATGTTAAACGCTTTCTTGAGATCAATAAATACCCCAACCAAAATTTTCCGTTTACCATTGGCAGTTGTGGTTTCACAATTCCATTAAAGCATATCACTGGCAGTTGTGGTTTATTTAATTCCATTAAAACAAAACTAGTTGAGTGCGCTTTACGACATCTGTATTGTTCTTTATAACAAATATTACATATGCGATCTCACGCGGGCTCTCGCCTAGCCTATATCCCGGATTGGAGCGTTTCTTCCTCTTTTTGAAGACATACTTAATCAGACGGTCTACTGGGAGTCGACAGGAGAGTAGACCTATTTACTTATTTGTGTAAATGCAATACAATGAACGATTACTGATTAGTTTCAAGATATATCGTGTATGTAGCCAAGTTGCCAACTGCCTATCTAGAAGAATAGTGCGATAGCAACTTAAAGTAATAATGAATGAACAAACGAACTAAAGCACGAACAAACAAAAATAAACAATAAAATATATAATCATCTTCCTATATTCCTTTTTGGGCGTAATAGTTCTCTGAGTATTATGGGTTTATTTGTGTTAACTAGTGTTCGACGTAAACAAACCAGACGCCATTACGTCAAGTCGTCAGACTGTCAGACGAGGGTGTCGACTTTCAAGTTGCCGCCTTCTAACTGTCTGCGCTGTTCTTTTATTATTGGTTCCCATACGACATTGAGACACTTACTATATTTTTACAAGGGTTAGTCGGTTCGCATCATTCATTCAACGGCTCCCCAGCTGCCAAATTTCAGGTAATGTTTTACAATATAAAATGACGTTACTCTGACTGACTGAAGTTATTAGATCACTGCTGGGTAATCCCACTGCTATAAGCTACTTACTGTATTTGTACTGAGCATATTTTCGCCGGGTTTATATTTCGTCGATACCAAATTTAAACAAACTCGCCGATTTTTTCTTTGGGCGATCGAAATAAAAAATGAATGAAAATACATGTTGATCCACCACCATTTTAGATCCTTTTTAGTTACTCTTATACATTTATTGGTATTAATTTACTATTACACCCACAAACATTCTGGAATTAATTGACAGTATCGCGGTATAATTCTGTTCTGAAACATGTTTCTGGTATACTTAGTGTCGGAAATTAGTCGTTTTGCCAATAACTTATTTTATTTTCAGATATTTACGCTATTTATACTCTTACAATGATTACAGTAGTAAAATTGCCGGTATCTGACATCGTCGCCATTACCCATAGTGCACTGCGCACGGGCGAGTAAATCACTTCCTCAGCAATTCCGGGGGATTATAAAACTGTTAAAGAATGTTTGGAACTGAGTAGTAAATCGACAGTGGATTGTAGGTCGTTTTGCTCAGAAGTGACAGAAGACTGGTTTAAAAATTAGGATGCGATCGGAGGGGAAGGCATAGAGGTAGAAATTGAGGAAACATTAATCATACGGCGAAAATATGAACGGGGACACCAACTTAATCAAATTTGGGTGTTTGGGGAAATTGGGAGGGAAAGCAAACGGCGGTTTGTTGTGCCATTGTCTGGCTCATTCAGCGAGAAATCTCAAATCTTAGAGTATCTCAAAGAAAACCAACTTCACGGTCCCCTTCAATCTGCGTATCGTAAGGGTCATAGCACAGAAACAACCTTACTAAAATAAAATACAGAATGATATTTGTGTAAACTGTGATAAGGGTGCCATATCCTTACTTATTCTTCTTGACCTCTCTGCCGCATTTGATACCGTTGATCACTCAATTCTTCTAAATAGACTTCAAAATCATTTTCGTATATCTGGAAAAGTTTTAGATTGGGTTGAATCTTATCTCTTCGGTCGATATCAAAGGGTCAAAGTTGGCAAAGATATATCAACTCCAATTTTGCTTTGCCAGGGAGTTCCTCAAGGCTCTGTACTTGGACCTCTACTGTTGACGCTGTATATTCAACCTATAACGGATATTATTTCTAAATACAATCTATGTTATCACCAATATGCTGACGACACTCAGCTTTATATATTTGTGCAATTTAAAAATATCAATACTGTTCTAGACACTGTAGCAACGTGTATATCAGAAATTCATAAATGGATGTCATCAAATAAGCTTAAATTGAACAGCAGCAAAACTTAATTTCCACTTTTGGGTACAAATCAGCAAATTAATAAAATTGATTATATTTCCTTGTCTGTTGTAAATGACACTGTCACCCCCAAAACAAAAGTTAAAAACATTGGAGTAATTTTTGACCGTAACTTGTCTATGGAAAGTCATGTTAACTCACTGTTTTCATTAAATCGGCATATTTCTACATTAGAACTACAGTCAAACTTGCCCAAACGGCCACCTGTATTAAGCGGGCACCTGTGGTAACGGTCACTTCAAATCCCTCCCGACATGCACACTACTCAAAATGTCAAACCTGGATTAAACGGCCACCTGTCTTAACGGCCAATTTTTCGTGATTCCCGTGAGTGGCCGCTTAATAAAGGTTCGACTCTACCTAAATACACAGTCATGATTCTTCTGCCCCTCACCTCAGACCGTAATTCAGTTAGTAGAGCACCAGACTGGTTATTTTGAGCTGATTAGGTTTATGGTGCGCGGACAGGTAACGTTGGACAGGTAACGTATTGTTTTTGTATCTATCCCCGTTGTTATTTCTGAATCGTCATCGACGTCCTATTTACGTGGCGGTAGAACAAAAAGTTCACATCGTAATCGTAAAGTGATTTTTTTATTCATCCAATAAAATACATTATTATACGTAATTACGTATTCTGCGTGTAGAATATTCGGTGGGTAGTGACTTTAGAAAATAGCGAAGAAAAGAACGCACAGAAATATATTGTATATGAAAGCCTTTAAAAATCATTAGATTGTTTATTTTATAACCCCTGGAGTCTTTACTTATCTTCTCTTGCATGTACTCTTGCATAAGCTCAGTCTTTACTTCTAAATTGCTTGGAAAGGTTGAAGAAGGCATTATAGAATAAAGACAATGCGCAAATCCGTTAATATGCGTTATATTTATAGATTAGCCTACGCAAGCGGGTCGTTACGTGGGGGGAAAATCAATGAGCATATCCCATCTTTCCGTCTCCGTCGATACTTCTCGTTTCATGTCTGCAGCACTGTGTACATAGATTTCCCGCCATCTTGGGGTGATTATGTCGTTAATTTCCACTGTTCTACTTTTGCTGGCGTAAATTTTCCGTCTCCATTAAAGGTCAAGTGTTTTTTTTAACGATGGGGAGGGACATTGGGTGGTAAGCGATATATCACAATGGTTGTCTCGGTAACCGGATGGTTGTCTAGGTAACCGTGCCAGCGTTGGACGTTCTATTGCTTCGTTAGATCAACTGAGCGAATACTCTGGCGAGTTGTTGTACTCGGACAGCGTCCGTCGTCCGTCCGTCCGTTCGTTATTCCGTCTGACATTTTACTATTTTATTAAAATCCTCCCAATAATCGCTTGGCACATAGCTTTGCCGTTTGGCAGACATTGTCCCTGAGTTGGTAGTATTCAGATTCGTTCGGGGTGGTTAGTCACGAAAGCTGATTACCAAGGTAATCGTCTAGACCAGTATTGGCCCTTTACAAAGCTAGCCTAAAAATCTGGTTAACACAAAAAATCGAATAGCTTCACTTGGGTGGGGGAAAATACCTGCTGCGATAAACCACCGATCTGGCGAGATAATAAACTTTCTTCCATTCACACGACAGGTTCCAAACATCTACTTCGCTAAGTCTATAATATTTAATGGTTATTTACAATGGGACGACATTGGAGCGTGGGAGTAAGCGACATGGATGTCATCTCTCTACCATCTGCCACACAGCCACGTCATAGAGAAACCTCAACATAACCACACTGCAAAGGCTACCCACAGATGTTTAAGGGGCTTTCTGCCTCAAAAATGGCATGCGTAGTATACTGGGATTTGAACCAGGGACCTCTGGATTCAAAGTCAAGCTCTCTAATCACTATGGTAACTGCCCCCTTATGTTTAGGGTATCGCCGTCTTTACTGGACATTGTTTCTTTTTATTTTCAAATTTAGAGATATTAAGAGAGCGTCTTGAGGCCGATTTGATGTCTATTCAAAGACACACAGAATCCCGGAGTCGCATTATATATCTACATTTGGATATATACTATTAAATTTTGCGTGGTAACGGACTTTCTTTTTTATAATACTAAAATATATAGGCGAGAACTACTCCGCAATTTGTCTGTTCAATACGTACATAGATAACGATGCCTCTCCGTGGTCGCCATGGCGACGTAAAGGACATTCTACGGCAGTCGTTCGTAGCCCGGTGAGGTGAAAGTTACGGAGATGCCGTTGGTCGCGTTGAGTTATACGTGCTGGCGCACTAGTACGCTACATAGCCGCATACGTGTACGGACGTACAGATCCACACGGTTATTGATTACTTCATGGTAGCCCGTGTTAATGCCGTACATGCGGTTGCCATAGCGATGCCGCTGGTCGTCTGCTGCCGGGCACTAGTGGTAGGGACGAAGGCGAAACGCAGGGGGGGGGACACTCTGTCGTTCTTCATTAAGTAGCCCTCGTTATGCGATGCGATTTGCGATGCTGGATGTCTACATGTAACGGATGTCTATATGTGACGGATATCTGTATGTAACGGATGTCTATATGTAATGGATATCTATATGTAATGGATGTCTATATGTGACGGATGTCTATATATAATGGATGTCTATATGTAACGGATATCTACATGTAACGGATGTCTACATGTAACGGATATCTATATGTAACGGATGTCTATATGCAACGGATGTCTATATGTAACGGATGTCTATATGTAACGGATATCTATATGTAACGGATGTCTATATGTGACGGATGTCTATATGTAACGGATGTTTGTATGTAACGGATGTCTATTTGTAACGGATGTCTATATGTAACGGATGTCTATATGTAACGGATATCTATATGCAACGGATGTCTATATGTAACGGATGTCTATATGTGACGGATGTCTATATATAATGGATGTCTATATGTAACGGATATCTACATGTAACAGATGTCTACATGTAACGGATATCTATATGTAACGGATGTCTATATGCAACGGATGTCTATATGTAACGAATGTCTATATGTAACGGATGTCTATATGTAACGGATGTCTATATGTAACGGATGTCTTCATGTAACGGATGTCTATATGTAACGGATGTTTGTATGTAACGGATGTCTATATGTAGCGGATGTCTGTATGTAACGGATGTCTGTATGTAACAGATGTCTATTTGTAACGGATGTCTATATGTAATGGACGTCTGTATGTAACGGATGTCTATTTGTAACGGATATCTATATGTAATGGATGTCTTCATGTAACGGATGTCTATATGTAATGGACGTCTGTATGTAACGGATATCTATATGTAACGGATATTTGTATGTAACGGATGTCTATATGTAGCGGATGTCTGTATGTAACGGATGTCTATATATAATGGATGTCTATATGTAATGTCTACACGCACGGCTGCGTCGTTTTGTTTCATCGATTTCTACTCGCTCGCTTGCGACGTACATATTCGGTTCACTTCACGTAAATAAAACAGATCGGCTGAGATCGCGGCGCGGGCACTCGGCACTGACCTCGCTCAGAAAATCCAAGAGGGGCGTTTAGTGAAATGAATCGCAAAGGGACATCTTTTGGGATTAATACCTGGTTAAATACATATTTCAGCGAATTCCAATATATGTTATATCTTAAATATTTTATATATCAGAGACGGCATTAAATGTAGATTGAGGACACATAATTACGGTTGAGGTTGCCCGGTAAAAATACTATTAAAAAAGCTTTCTTATGCCTTTAGCAATTCTCCCACCCACTTTACAAGATATCTCAATATTCAAACATGGAAATCTAGCTGATTTTTACGCTGTTAGGTGTTTCCCGACTCGTAACCTCTCAGATGAGAGGCTATAATATAACAGTCGTTCTATTTTTGGGTCTATTTGGTCAATGTCACGCGTTACTTCCTGGATGCATATTGTGGAAGCGACCATTTCGCTAGATCTTCGTCGTTTGTTTTGTAGGTTCTGTGATTAGTCCGTCAGCGATGAGATGAACTGAACAAGATGGCCGCTCTTCGTTGTCGTCTGCTAGTTCTTTGCGCGATCGCCGTTCCAGCTATTGTCTTACACGGTACGTACCGCCCGGTTAATAATCGTCTGCAAATTTTTTTTGGCGTGAATTAATGTCTTCTAAAAGTAAATAACGGATATCTAAGTGCACGTGTCCCCAGAGAAACATAGGAGAATATTAATGAGATATATTTTATATAAATTGTCCACCGCGTGTTGTGGTAAAAACGTTGCGATTATGCTGATATATCTATCGAACGCCTCAAATGATATGCTAATGATTATGATTATATGCGTTTTATTTTATGAATATGTTAATCGTCTTGTGACTTGCGATCTCAATTTAAATAATCCCGAAAGAGTCACACCTGCTAGTGTCAAGTGTTGCATTAATCCATTTGTGGGTTTGTTACGCGTTACTTAACAACAACGGGGAAATGTCGAAATAGAAACGGACGTGGGGAAACTTTCCCGTGTCAAGGGTCATGTTGAGGAGAACAACTCAGGGGTTGGGGTTTTCCCACGCCTGTCTGGACATGGAAAGATCCCTACTAAATCAGGATTTTTAGATTTTTCCAAAATTTCCATCCAAATTAGTTGCACAGTGCGTGGCGTGCAAGTGCACATTTTGCCCAAATTCATGGTTTTAGTAGTGCACATTTTGTGATTAGTCATCATCGTTGTTGAAGTAGTACACATTTTGTGATTAGTCATTATTGTTGTTGTAGTAGTATACATCTTGTGATTAGTAATCATCATTGTAGTAGTAGTACACATTTTGTGATTAGTCATCATTGTTGTTGTAGTAGTATACATTTTGTGATTAGTCATCAGTTTTGTTGTAGTAGTACACATTTTCTGGTGAGTCATCAGTTTTGTTGTAGTAGACTTTTTTACTGAATGTCTGCATCTATCGGTTAATCTTATTTTCGCAGTCGAAGCCAAATCCAAATCAACCGAGCCACCGAGTTTGATCAGCCAGCCGAAGAGAGTGACGCCCTTCAAAGGCGATGAGACCCAAGAGCGGATAGAACTGCCGTGCGTGGCGCTGGGCGAACCGAAGCCAGAGTGAGTCTTTTTACACCCCGGCGTCTCGACCACCATTACTGATTAGTGTGATAGCAACATACAATGTATATAGTTTCGCTTATTGAAACCCTGATATTATTAATATATCCAGAATATCGACAGGTCCATACAGGACAATAAATATTTTTCGTAATTTTTTCTAGAATATCACATTTTTTGAAAATCTAAGAAGGATTTTAGGCAAATCCTTTTTTTTTATCTTAGGTTACCGCAGGTTTTTGAGTATAGCTCAGGTTTTTGGAAGAATATTAGAAGTTTTTTTTGCAGAATACCAACGAGTTTTTGGCGATGTAAGGTCTTTTTTAGAGGATACAGAATTTTATGGAGAATGATATTTTTTGACAAATATCGGAGCTTCTTTGGAGGAAAGTCGAAGTTTTTTGACGACAATCAGATGTATTGTGGACATCCTCCAAATTTTATTTTGGATTATGTATATCATACTTTCCACTGTATTATCCAATATTTTTATCTATTTAATGCTCCCGGTAAATGTACTCTGTACATTTACTGAGACTGTCATTGTCTCTAACATTGATATGTATTATCTGTATACTGTTACCGTAGGTGTTATTTTTATATGATTTAAGTAATTAAATTATAGTCTTAGACCATTAGGCTATTGTTCCATGTAAAGTGTGTTTGACAGCTCTGCTAATAAGTACATTTCAAACAAATAAATTTCATTTCGTTGCATTTCATCATTATATTGAGTTTGACCGGGTTATCATCGAAGGTTTCTTGAGGATTTGCATATCTCATGTCTCCTCAGATATCGATGGGAGAAGAACGGGAAGGACTTGGACGTCGTGTCCTCGAACAACATCATCTTCCTGCCCGGCATCGGCAGCATCACGATCAATGACCCGACACTGGACGACGAGGGATATTACCAGTGTTTCGCCACGAACAGTTTCGGCACGTCCGTTTCGATCCTGGCGCTCGTGCAGAAGGCCGTCCTCGAGACGTTCCCGAACGTCGTCGAGCCGAAACGCCACACGCCGACCGTCGGCTATTCGCTGACCCTCAAGTGCCACGTGCCGAAGAGCATCCCCGCGGACGTGTCGGTCATGTGGGCGCTGACCGACCGCAGCAGCGCGACCAGCAGCGACGACATGCAGGTCGTGGTGGACGACCAGCGCGTCACTAAAGACTTCGACGGTGAGCGGCGTTTGTCTTGGTTTTTTTGTTTTGTACGATATTAGTTGTACTTAAGCTCGCAGTCGTGAAAAAAACATGAGGAAGGGATGGGGGACAATCGCGGATGGGTAGGGGGTATTAGTGCCACTCTATTAACCCTTAGTTTATTAACCCTTAGCGTTCTGGTTAGAGAGTTATATTTGGGAGGGAGTATTAGTGTTGCTCTATTAACCCTTAGCGCTCTGTGGGTACAGAGTTATATTGGGGAGTATTAGTGCTGCTCTATTAACCCTTGGCGCTCTGTGGGTACAGAGTTATATTGGGGAGTATTAGTGCTGCTCTATTAACCCTTAGCGCTCTGTGGGTACAGAGTTATATTGGGGAAGTATTAGTGCAGCTCTATTAACCCTTAGCGCTCTGTGGTTACAGAGTTATATCGCTAGAGTAATGTGATAAACAGATGTCAGTGCAGTAAGGCTAAAGGAAGTAATAGCCGGTCACTCTGTCTGCTACCAATTGCTGTCCTCGTACGTCCAAGAATGACCCACCTCAACACTAAAACACTAATCTTTGTCATATTGAGGCACTAATTTTTTTAGTGTGAAAATTCCCTGGCTAATGCATATTCGCCGTTTCTTAAGAACATTTTCTGTCAGTCGCTTCGTTTACAGTGACTTTAACGAATCGCTGATTAGACACCGAAACGTCATACTGCCTGACTATACAAGTTTACACCGTGATATTTATCCATTTTATTTACAGATTTATTCATCACAAGTAATATAAGTGGCAATAAATATATAAGGCGACATAATAAATGGGAATAATATACTCGATTGAATGAATACGCAGTAAGATACAAAGTATAATAATACACAAAAGGAAAAATTCACACTATTTACAATGACATATACAACAATCCATACTGGTAAACATTTCTTACATATAATACACTCATATGTACATTATAATGATATGTGATGGTAATTAGGATAGCCAATGTGGTTCCATAAATAGCTGGGGAGAAATGCACAGGGAAAAACCTATACCCCCGATGGGACTTATAATGATAATACATGACAACTAAATAATGGAAAATAGAATGAAATACGTAGAAATACTTTTTGATGAAGGGAAGCGCAGGGAAGTTTTCACAAACTTTTAAGGCAGCACTTCCTAATTAACCCGTAAACTACTTGTATGTATTGAAATTACTAGGGATATTTTCTCTGAATAAAAAAATCAAATAATCAAATACTTAAAATGTTAAACTGGTGAATTCATGCGTGTTGCAATGTTAAATTTTAAATCATTCACTGGTGGAGAATGTAATAAGTACGTCAATAAGCCAAACTTTACAGATAGCTTCCCTGTGTCACTAACGCCATGTTAATCTCCTCTCCCTCCACCCTCGGACCTCAGTTTGTGTGACCCACGGGCATCTGGAGTCATGCGCGAGCGACATTAACATATTCTGTTTCCACCATATCTATTCCATGTGTTACCAGTGAAACGACGCGCTCTGATAGTTCCTGCCCCCCCCTCCCACCCCCACCAGTTAAAATTTCCCATGCCATTAACGAGAACGATATGAGGCGCGATACGGCGGTTAGTTGGCCGTTGCCGCGAGTTTGATCCGCGATAATTTGCGCAAATTACGAGAACATTAGCCGCTCCTGACATTTGCAGCAGTTTGGTAATATGGGGCGTATTAAGTAGCTTTCACGCGGTTTGTACGGTTTGTAAATTAACCTTAACCGCAGCCGTTAGCTGTTAGTAACTGACCATCGGCTGACCGGACTCCACGTGTTCATTATCTGTCGGTCAAGTGGTCAAGTAAATCTGGAATCACCCATCAAATGTAACTTGGCTGGAATGTTGCCCCGTTTTTCTTTAGGTCACTCGCGTGTTAACCCGTTATCCCTCGCTTCACTGGTTAACCCGTTATCCCTCGCTTCGCTGGTTAACCCGTTGTCCCTCGCTTCGCTGGTTAACCCGTTATCCCTCGCTTCACTGGTTAACCCGTTGACTAGTCGGTATTGCACTTTTAACGTGCCAAATATACTTACCGTTGTAGTCAATTTCATTCGAGCTGATTTGGGCGTCGGCCGCATTTTAAACGAATATTCTCAATGATCCGATTTAACCCTCTCCAGTCTGTTGTCAGAAATTGGTATTGCCTCATTAATGTCATCTTTGGCTACCAGTGTGCAATGGGTTAAGGGACAACAACCAAAAAAAAGCAGTCTTGGCAGTAAAACATGTAGTGGCCTTTATCCACGGGATCTTACTCATCCGAAGAGATTTCGGGCTGTCGTCCACAACAACCGTTACTTCCCTTAGCCCGCAACCATTCGCTAATACACATTGTTGCGTCCTTACAAAGCATTCTTCAATTAGCAGCTATTCAGCGCATATACAATACCTTCCGACAATCGTTTATCACCGGGGAAGGATATTACGAATCAAGGGCCTCAATTATTGAATCCAAACAATCAACTAAACACGCCCGTTATCACAACACCCCCCCCCCACCCCCCACCGTAATTATCCTCACAACATATAACATACTCGCGCGACGCGCACGAGAGAATTTCGCGTAATTGTCTCGAGCTAACGATAGAAACAAACGCGCGAAACGCCCCATACATCACCCCGTCTCGTAGTAATTACCTACGGCAAGCTTTTTTTCGCCGGAGGAGGGGGGGGGGCGGCGTCTTTCTAATATCCCGTTATTCCCAGATTGCCGCGTAACGTAACGTAATCATTACGTCTGGGGCGGCCGAAAGGAACGAATGCCTGGCTATGCTTTACGCTACTGTAAACTCACCACAGCGCACACCACTCTACACACCAACGCCACCCCGCGCCATTGTTATTCGCCTACCAGGAGCCGTATCTCACTCAGCAATGCAACCTCGGATACTTTTTTCCTCTGTCGGATTCCCGGATTCCACCCCCCCTTCCCCCGCGGCGTTTGTTTGTTCTTCGTTCGATCGCCTTTCGTTGTTAAAGCGTCGCTCGCGGCGCGAGATATCTATTTTATCGGGCGTGATTTATCGCGTCTGCAACAAGTTTACACGCGGTTACGCAACTCAATAAATTCTTTTATCATCTATTAGAAAATACAACCACCCCCGTTCTTTTTCAGCGATAGGTCTACTACTACAAAAATAGAATATTCTTAAGAAAAGAATCCCTATTATATAACATCATTTACTGTATTAATCGTTTCTCCACAGCTCTTGCTGCTATATAGACTGGTTTTTTTTAAGATCGTTGTCTGTATGGGAGTATTGTACGTTTACCACCATCAATATCGCACAAGTGAAGCGACCTTTCTATGTATTTCTCTATATCGCCTTTTTTTATTTTTTATTTTATTTAGTTATAGGCTGACTACCGAAGTAATCGTTGCGTGGGCCAATCTATGACCCTTTACAAAGCTAGCCTATGTGGTTAACACACAATTTGATTAGCCTCCCTTATAACGGG
>WURV02122097.1:0-19396 GCA_011762755.2 Epimenia babai
GTATATTCGTGAGTATAGTATAAAAATGGGAAGTGTTGCTGAAAGTTATATAACTATATTGTAGCACTATAAATAAATATATTATTATTATTATTATTATATAAACTGGCTTACGTACTTCTCTGGTCCATATCTCTTAACAACAACCATTGCAACATTAAGCAACAATGGTTGTCATGTTTAAGGCCAATGCTGACTGAATAATTTTCTTTGCATAGATTTGACTTTATCTATAATGACTTCAGATTATATGAACGAATATGACGTCATTTTGTTACGTTAACAAAAATTTTATTCAGATTCTTGTTACCAGAGTACATTTGGTTGTTGATGTAAATTGATTATTATGAGGGTGCCACATTGCATTACAATATGTGATTATATTATATTCCTGTGTTCAAACTGCATTCAACTCGGGAGTCTTATACCTGGAATATTTGAACCAATGTTTTTAGAAAAAATATTATTGACGCAAACGTGATTCGAACACGCGATATTCTTATCTGAAGTCAGACGCGCTACTGGAGTCGTTAATAAGTGAACAATCAAAATATGTTTCCTAATCAAACTGAAATTCCATATCTGATTATGGCTACTTGTCATGTCACACTCTTCTTCCACACCTATGTAAGGATCGACGTGAACGATCTTGTACGATCCAGAACCCGCGTATGTATTATCTTCATATATGTAAAACAAATATGGCATAAAGTATTTAGAGGTGGAACTTGAAGGGGACAAAAACAATTTTAAAGTCGCAAGACCAAACTTTTAATATTTTCTTCGACGATAAAATTTGTTGGATTAGCCCAATCATGCAATAGCGATGATGTATAATCTTTGACCCATATCCAATTCATATAACCCGATCCAGGATTATCGTTATATACTATAATAATTTCACCCAGATCACTGAATAGCGATCTAAGAAGCGTTGCTTCAGACATATACACGTACCTTGACCAACCGGCGACACCCGGCGCCCTCGTCTTGCTAGAATTAAGTGCGGCCTTCGATACTATCGACCATAGCATATTGCTACGCCGCCTTGAATGGCGCTTTGGTATCAAAGGCCAGGTGTTGGATTGGCTTAAGTCGTATCTGTCAGAGAGGCATCAGACTGTTGTCGTTGGGAACCATCGATCTGCTCCTAGACCATTGACTGTGGCGTTCCCCAGGGCTCACTTCTTGGCCATCTTCTTTTCACGTTATATCTTTCTCCTTCAGGTGATCTACTTCGTCAGCATAATCTTCATTTCCATCTGTATGCTGATGATTGTCAGGTATGCATTCTCTTTGGCAACCGCGCTGATGCCTCCGTGGTTAGTAATCATCTCTCTGACTGTTTGCGCGACGTCAAAGCGTGGATGTCGCAAAATCTTCTAAAATTGATTGATGATAAAACAAAAGTGGTGGTTAAATCGCGCAAGCAGTCAAACCCACAGTTCTCGCTCTCACGCTAGGCTCTGAATCTCTGCCTGTGTCTGATGCAGCCAGAAATTTGGTTGTCATCGTTTACAAGAATCTTTCTTTTTCTGATTACGTTAATTTTGTATGTCGCTCATGTTACATCCAGCTGCGCTACATCATACGCATCAGACAGTACATTCCGCACGATACAGCTGTATCCATTGTCTGTTCGTTGATTCTTTCCCGTTTGGATTACTGTAATTCTCTTTTAGTCGGCGCTTCTTTCTATCTTATTCACCGACTACAGTTAGTCCAGAACAGTGCAGCTCGTGTGATCTACCAGCAATCAAAATTTTCTCGTATTACATACACATCGCCTGGTAGATCTACACTGGCTGCCTGTGTCGCAGTCGGTGTCGGTGTCTAGCCACAGCTGAAAACTCGTTTAGTCGCTAATGGAAAGCGCAGGTTTATGGAGTTTGTGTTTCCTACATTACTCCGTTGTTCAACAAATCACTGTATACCAAGGGGCGCCTCAAATCAGTACTAAACTTCTGGCGATTACTTTCAACACAATTTCATATGAAGATGAATGAACTGAAGCTACTCAAGATATATATCGTCTATTCAATATAGGCATATGTGTGTATACATAAATATATGCATCAATTCATGTCCATTATTTCCCATATAACATAATTACTTGTAAAATCACATCACCGTATTCGTGTTGATAAAAAGGTGTTGCTTAAATAAAGAAATAAAGAACAAAATAAATACCTAATTTTACATTTTAAATACTTTTAGCCAAATATATCTATATATCATAAGTAAGGCACGCATGCCCGCTCATTGCGTGTGAAGTTAGTGTAGAATGTGTAGTTTCGTATTCATTTATTTGACGTTTACGACAGACTTTCCGAGAGCCTTGTTGCGCCTCGCCACGAATCCCGTCTATGCGCTCATCATGGTCGGCAACGCAATAGCGGTCTTGGGTACCATGGGTCGTTTAGTATTCTTCCCGAAATACCTCGAGGTTCACTACCACATGCTGCCCCACCAAGCGAACTTGATGTACAGTAAGAATATTACCATATATACGGTTGGTAAGACTGGCGTCAGCGTGATGTAAAAGGTGTTAGATACCGTAATGCACAAAAGAAATTTTTATTTCGTAGCAGGGTTTGTAGATCCAAAGACCTGTCATTTCAAAGTGAAGGTTTCACGCCCGTCAAACGCTCGATTTTCCTGTTGATTTTCTACATTTTTTAATATATTTATGAAGTGAGCGGGTGAATTTACGTTGATAGTCCAATAATTACTGTCTATTGAGGTTTTAAGAAATGAAATGAAATGAAATTTTATTGATTTATAGTGCCCTTTTGACACATGACACTTTACAAATTTATCGTTGCTATGATTAACTTTACAGATAATAGCGGCTGCAAATAAAACCGATATATTAGTTGTTTTTTAGGTCATTAGTTGTTTTTTAGGTTTTTAGGCCTTAGCTACGTTCACTTATTTTACTAATTTGCTCGTCGTTTGATTCGTCGTTTGATTCGTCGTTTAGATCGTCTCGTTGTTGAGGTGATTAACGGTTAGTTGAACTTGCCTGTACCCTCGAACTTGAACAATCTTAAATAAATGACACCGTCATGTACATCAATGGTAACCGGATGGCCATCAGAGCCATATCCTAGAATGTTCTGCCCGAATCTCAGCCAGGATATTTTGATGCTGTTTATTGCTGTTTTGTTTGATCTCGTTTTGCACTAAGGACACCGTACATCTGCTGCCCTTTGTAGGTGTTACGATCCTGGTTGGGTCAGCTGTGGGCTCAATAGCGAGCGGTATACTGATGGCGGTGTTCAAGATGACGGCAAGAGGAGCCCTGCTGTTTGCTACGCTTCTCGGAATCGCTTCGAACATTTTGATTCTAGTCGGATTAGCTCTGCCCTGCCCACAGATTCAATACCAGGGATTTAACTTAACACGGTTAGTGCGCAATACACAATTTCTTCACTATTTATCTTTCAATTACACATTCTTGTACATTAATTTGAATAATTTTATTTTTGAGATCTAATTATTTCAATCAGATCTTGATTTGATGTGTATATTTTATTAATAGTGTGGAAGAATATCAAATTTTCAGTTTAATAAATCATTGAAATGACATGAGAAGTGCCTTCGCTTGAGTTAACACCTCTGGTATCTTCTTTCAACGTTGGTGGGATAGGTGATTGGGTGTATGTAGGTATTTATAGGCTGATTATCGACGTAATCGTTGCGTGGGTCATCCTTGGCCTAATACAAAGCTAGCCTATTAATGTGGTTAACACGACAATTTCATTAGCCTCGCTTATAACGGGTGGGCTAAACACCTATCGTAAAAATCCACCGAGTCTAGGCAGGAAATTGACCTATTTCTATTCCGTGTACTGGTTCTAAACGTGTCCATATGTCGCAAACTCCTATACTTACTGACAGTTGAAGTTCATTTACAATGAGATGACTACATTGCGGGGAGGTAAGGAACATAACATACTATAAAGCATCTGAAGGACAGCAAACGTCAGCAGAAAAAAGCCCTATTAGAACTGCAAGTGCTACCTAGACCCCCAATAGGAAAAGGGTTTAAAGCGTTTCAAGCGGGAAAAAGCCACACGCAGTATACTGGTCAGAGCAAGCATTGAACCAGGGACCTCTGGATTCAAAGTCAAACGCTCTAACATTTACGCTAACTGCCCCACGTGATCGGGTGTATAGGTGGAAGGGTAAATATTTTGGTTAATGAATAGATAGATAGAGAAATGGATGGGTGAATGCGTAAAATGAGTGGATGTAGAAGTGGATGGAAGGATAGGTGAAGTGCGGGAGGGATGGAGAAATGGATGGAAGGATAGGTGAAGTGAAGGAGGGATGGAGAAATGCATGAAAGGATAGGTGAATTGAAGGAGGGTTGTAGAATTGGATGGAAAAATAGGTAAAGTGAAGGAGGGATGGAGGGAAGAACGAAGGGATGGAGAATTGGATGGTCGGATGGGTGTATTGAAGAATAGATGTAATGCGTGTGTAAGTTAGAACACAAATAAACACGTTTGGGCCGGTAGTGTGACTCTGATAAAATCCACATATAATAATAACGTTTCATTGTCAAAATGAGCATTGCTATTACGCAGTCTCGTATGTTTTAGTTTGGTTTCAAGCGACAGCCTTGGTAAACACACCGGTGACATTCCTTACGACTTTAACGATACGTGTTCGATGTCATGCAATTGTAAAGACAAGTACTACCTGCCTATCTGCGGTAACGACGGTCGGACGTATTTCTCTCCGTGTCACGCCGGCTGTGCGGTCATCGGCGCCGGTGCTACGGTATTGCTGTTTACACTTACAATAATTACGGGGTAAGGAAACTTCGCAGATGGGCAAAGGGGAGGGCTATCTTCGACGGTGTTAGCTATAACAGGAGCCTGCTTAGATCGTATTTACAGACAATGAGAATTTTAGAATTCGCAGACCGCAAAATCTAATGCTGAACATGCATGATGAATTCGACATATATAGAAGGTCGCTTAGGCAAAGACCTTACCCATGTTCTCTCGACTTATTGTTAAATTTTCGAGATATCTTTCAAATTCTCTGTACTCCGCAGACCTTCTCAGAATGTGCGTGCATGCCGGTAACATCTTTCCAAAACGCGACTGCCGGCGCTTGCGAAGAGAAATGCTCGCATCTCAACGGGTACTTGGCCATCGCTTTCATTGGTCCGTTTATCGGTCTGCTAGCCGTCACGCCTAAAATGGTCGTCAAGATGAGGTGCGCATGCTCAATAGATCACTCCAGTTTTAGTTCAACTAAAATATCTTCATTTAATTATTACTGTCAAAAACTTTTATGTGACATTACCCTTGGAAGGTATTTGCGTGCATGTCATTTACTATTGTTGCATACATATCCCTGCTATCCTTTCTAATTAACATACAGTCTAATGCACGGTTTAAAATGAAATCATCAAATAATGTACAAAACGACCAAGTTACTTGACCAAACTAGGCCAAATGTTACTAAACATGGTGCGGCGTCCTGCACCTGTCCTGCCCTGTACCTGTCCTGCCCTGTACCTGTCCGCCCTGTACCTGTCCGTCCTACACCTGTCCTGCCCTGTACCTGTCCTGCCCTGTACCTGTCCGTCCTGCACTGCATTTTCCCTGTCTGTCCTGTCCTTGCCTGTCTTGCCTTGTACCTGTCCGTCCTGCCCTGCCCTGTATCTGTCTATCCTGTCCTGCCCTGTACTTGTCTGTCCTGTTCGCCCAGCCGCGTCGTGTACCTGGACGCTTTCACCTCTGGGAAACAGTGTGTGACGGTAATATGGGCAGACAGTTTATATTCAGCCATTTTATGCAACTCGTTCCGAATACCACCCTATCAAATCCGCACTCCCATCCGAATGTCCAGTAATACAACAAAGAAGCTTAAGTACAGCATGGTCGGTGAATCCTTTCGGATCAAAAAGCCCCATATCGTTTTTTTGCAGAATATACTGAACCCAGGGTATTCAAATATGGGATATTTTTAACGATTATCAGGCTACCTGCATAACTCAATAACTGATATTGAAAGCGTATTCATTATACAGGTGCGTTGCTGAACAAGATCGAAGTTTAGCCGTCGGTATCGACTCCTTCATTTCAAACGTCTTCGGTGGGTTATCCTCATGAATCCAGTTTGATACTGTTAATATTTTTTCTCGAAAGTTCTAATAATTTTGCTGTACGCAGTGATTGTGATGGTGATAGTGTTTGTGACGGTTGGTGATGGTGATGGTGATGGAGATGATGGTGATGATAATCATGGTGGTGGAGATGATGGTGATGATTATCATGGTGGTGATGGTGATGGTAGTGATAGTGATTGTGGTGATGATCGTGATGATGGTGATAAAATGGTGGAGATTATAATGGTTGCTTGCTTGCTTTAGTCGGTTCTTTAGACCGAGTTCCGCTGGCAGCAACAATCTCAGACCATTTCGCCCGGTCTGATATCGCCGAGTGCAGGTCCTCTGAGTTAAGTCCACTGTCCTTTGCTAAGGTGTTGATGAATGTGGTCGCTGGCTTACCCCTACTTGCAGTCCCATGGTTAGGTGCCCATAGGATTACACTTGACACCAGTTCACCATTCCTTCGGTAACAGTGACTTATATGATGATAATGGTGGTCGTGATAATGATAGTGATCGTGATCGTGGTGGTGATAGTAATACTGATAGTAATAGTGATGGTGATAATACATATAGTAACGCTAGCATAAAAATCGCTACGTGTCCCGAGTGTTTCTAGTATGGTGTAAAGAAACGGTAGACTGTTCACAGTTGCTCAGAAAAAAATAACTATTTTTTCGTCATTATTCGCAGCACCAACCGTTTTCTAGAGGTCGTCGGCTCGGACCCACCAAAGGCAGGATTTTTGGTGCCTTTATCTCCTGTTATAAATAGAACCAGAGTGGATATCATATCACCGAAAATATATTCTTAAAATACACAAATACTTAGAGCAGTGTAGATAATTTTTTTGCTACCGAAATATTCAGTGCTAATTCGTCACTGTCATGTTTTGTCTGTTTTATTCGATAGGTTCGTTTATTGGCCCAATCGTTTTTGGAGCGATCATCGATACCACATGCGCGTTGACGATTTCCGGTTCTTGTCGTATATACGACGTACCGGATTTCCGGTACAAGTTTCACGTGGGAGTGGGTGGTCTCGGTTTGGCATCCGATCTCACGCATATCTTCGCCTGTCTTGTAGTGGTATTCAATAAACGATTTAAGAATATGTTTGCGGAGTAGGGAAGCGATATTTCCACACGTGCCTTTCGACAGCGTGGCCGCTTACCAAATTCACTATGGTGGTGCGCAAATAACAGAAGAAAAATACGCAAAAATAACTGTCTCCGGTAATTTCCCTTAGTTCTAGCTCACTCGAGTCTTAGAGCACCAGATCGCTCATCTAGAGATCGTTTGTTTGGAGTCCAACCACAGGCAATCTTTTCTATGCGCATTTCTCTTCTGTTAAGACTTTCCGTCGCATAAGAACAGGAGCATTTTGTTAAATAATACCATATTTTAACGAATATATATTTATATAAATTAGGAACTGCTTTGTATTATTTTATATTCAGATTGTATAAATTCTCTTACTATAAAATTTGAAATTAAATACAAGCGATAATTATACAATATACACATAACCTTTACTATAATAGATATTATTATATATGTAATAATATAAGTTTTTTATATTCAACTCTGTATTCACCTTTATATTCTGCCGACGTCGTTAGTGGCGTTTCCTGTCATATAATGAATCAGACGCATATGTTCTTAGTGTGGTTTCTATTTCCCAAGAACAGAAGAACATTCTAAAATGGACGCTCATTATGACCACTATAGTGTTTTTTCACTGTCCTTAAAACAAGCCCGGAAGTTGATTCACTGCCATCAAAACAATACAGGAAGTACATTAACTGTCTTCAAAAAAATACCCGCGGTGCCTTCACTGTTGGGTAACAGTTAGTCGAGTGGTAGGAACACCGAACTCGTAACCGAAAGGTCGCGGGTTCGAAACCTCCCACCAGTCGACGTTTCTGCGGTGATCCTCATTTATCCCCTATTGCTGGAGTAAACTCGTCTCCAAAATGGGTAGATGCTCGATATTATCCTCAGCGGGGTGATACACGAGTGTCAAAGGTATTGTATATGCGCTGAATAGCTGTCAAAAACATTTCACTGTAAACCACATTTGAGAGCCTTTGTTGGCTGATACTTGCGGTCTATAAATCTTGTACATAACCTTTTTATCAAAACACTACCCGATATGCCTTTACTACCCTCACAAACAATAAGGGGCTTTTCTGCCCTTACATCAATACCGTAGGTATTCTCACTGGTAGTACCTTCACTGCCCTTAAAATATACCTAAGGTGCATTCACTGTCTTCTAAACAATACAGCGGTTGCCTTTGCTGTCCTCAATACAATACCGTAGGTGCCTTCGGTGTAGTCAAAACAATACCGCAAGTGCCTTCGCTGTTCTCAAGACAATACCGCAGGTGCCCTCGCTGTTCTCAAAACAATACGGCATGTGCCTCCGGTGTCCTCAAAACAACACCATATATGCATTCGCTGTTCTCAAAACAATACCGCAGGTGCCTTCGCTATCAATACAATACTGCAAGTACCTTCGCTGTTCTCAAGACAATACTGCAAAATCATTTGCTGTTCACAAAACAACACCGTAGGTGCTCTCGCTATCCTAAATACAATACTGCAGTTGCTTTCGCTATGCTCAAGAGAACACCACAAATGCTTTCGCTGTTCTTAAAGCAATACTGAAGTTGCGTTCGCTGTGCTCAAGAGAACACCACAAATGCTTTCCCTGTTCTCAAAACAATACTGAAGTTGCGTTCGCTGTTCACAAGGCTTGCAATAACCACATCGTAGTCAGATCTAGATGGACGATATGATGAAAGGCGCTTTCTGCAAGAAAATATCCACATATAGTGTCACTGACTAGACATGTATTTCTGCGTTACCTTATCGACACCCGGAGCCATGAGACATCGTCTTTTGAGACCAGTCGCGACGACATATGTTCTAGAAAAAAATATCTTGCTTCCGTCTACTGATTTGTCTTTATTTTTATATACAAATACTCGAATGGATTGGATTGATGTATATTGAATGGGAAGCGCATAATTCCCGAGGCGTTATTCCTGCAGTTACAGATTAAATGTGCTAAACCCAATAAAAGGAAGGGGAATGATTTGATTAGTGATCGTGAGTGGTCGCAGCGGCCGAGTCGCGCGAATAATTCTTTGAGGCATTGAGACAGGACAATGTTTTAGGTATAAATGATTTCTCTCCCTTCTCCCTCTCTCCTGCGCGCTCCCTCCCCATTCTATTTTCCTCTTCTTCGCACTTTTAAGCCGCTTTCACATCTTGGCATATGACGGTTTGCGAAGACTCGCAGGGGGGTGGCAGCTCTTTATCCCCTTTTATATAACCTAACTGGTTTATTGATCACAAGCATTCGCATATGCATTGTGCTTCATCAAGTTAAACAAGGTGCATATGCGAAAGCTTGTGATCAATAAGCCAGTTAGTCTATATAAAAGGTGTTGCCCTTTCTAGTTTCTATTAACTAGACTAACGCGGCTACCCACCCTTATACTTACAGCTCTTTATCAGGCACCCCTAAGTCACTCGCATGTTTACAAAATCCCTTTCCTCCTCCCCCTCTCTCTCGCTATATCTGGCTCTCTTTTTCCCTCTATCTCTCACTCTCTCCTCAAACCCATTCTCTATCTGTAGCTGGTACAGAAAAAGACAACGTTACGTGATACTCAATATTATCTACTGGAATTATGTAATTATTAAAAAGGTGGCTTTTATGGTGAGGTTGTTGAGTTCGAATTTGTCCGTAAAAGGAATTGCCGCGCTCCTCACTGCAACAGATGCAAAAGATTTTCCTGTTTATACAAGGGCAAGTTTTTATGGAATTAGATTTTTCGACAAAATTTTATAATAATAAAACAAAGAAATACTGTAAGTGTGACTGACATTTAAAACCATTTAAACCCATTAATTGTACCATTAAAACTCGGCCTTCGTCCTGCTGACAAAAACGATAAAATACTGCATTCCAACGTCCTTATCACAGTAATCGATGAATATATCGGGTGGGTAATGCGTCGAAAGCGTGTCAAAGTAAACATTACATGGAGCAGTTTGGTTAATTATATTCTTCATGATTTTGGCATTCGTTGCATTCGTTAGTTGCGTTCGCTGATTTCGTAACGTTCATGTATTCTCTCCGCTCTTTGGTGTTGTATCTGAATGAACACAGACGCGCTTTTCCCAACAATCATTTCACGCGTCTACTGCGTGTTTAATAAAATGTCCCTGTTCCCGTAAAAGGACAGTCGCAACTAGGACATATTACCGAACAATTGAGTAACAAAGTTCACGTTTGATTATTCAACCGCAGATATAGGTCACTCCGCACTTTGATAAAATAATTCGCTCATTTCGTGGGGTGTTAAAATATCCGAATGAGGCTATATGACCGGCAGTCTCATACCCGGGTGACGCGAAATAGAGTGCTCAAGTCTGACGTCAGTTGTCATAACAACGGGTTCTCAACAATGAGCCAATATGGCGTCAATGCATACGAAGAGATTTAGCGTGTTTCTTAGCAGCGTTCAACTTTCTTTTAGTTTACATAAGATATCATTTTACATAAGAGTATAAACGTTTAAGCTTTATTCTTTTATACTTAGCGATATGGAGGAACATCTTGGTAGGGGAGCGTTTTTGTACGGTACGTTTAGTTATGGGGACGTTTTGACTTGCTTCGTCAAAGTATGGGCTAAAGGAACGTGGCATCACGTGCGGCTACCGTTGAAAAATGACTACCAAACATGACGATAACACCTTCATGGTAATAAAAAGACTCTATATGTCCCGATTTGAAATGATTTTCGCTACGTTGAATAGATTTCTCGTTGGCGAAGAATTATATGAGCCATCTTGACTATTGTTGAGAACATGTTGTTATGAAAACGTGACGTCACCACTTGAGTACTCTATAAGCGGTCTCATAGTTAACTGAGACGAATTGCGTGGGCTCGAACCGTTGTGAAGCGAAATGAGGAAATCCTCATACCCGAGTGGAGCGAGAGAAGTGAAAAGCGTTAATGTACGGGTATTTAAAAATGAATTGGTATTTTTAAACTTGATTAGTTTTCTCACGTAGTACGGCAATCAGATAGTCACACCTGGACATCAAAATGCATTCAGAATATCATAAGTTGTTCACCGTGGATTATGTTTTAATTATTACTATGATAAGATTAATGTCGGACAATATGTACTAAAGTAGAGATTTGCGCGACCCGACAAATTTAACAGTCACGTTATCTCTACATATGAATCTTATCAGTGATTTTTGTCATTTTTCATGCTCTTTATATTGGCATAGTCGTGTGATTAAAATAATCACTCTAATGTTCTTTAAAAAAACTGTTCACAGCACAGTGAAATGCCAAATGCACAAAATATGAGTCGGTTTGATTGTATCGACACCCAATAGCGCTGCAGAAGTGTGGCGGTGTTTTCTTAATATGTTCTAGTATGTTCCTTAAGGGCAGCTTAGACGTAGCGAATCTGTTTAAATAGCAGGCGATTAAATGCGCAATGTCACTGTTGAACGGTGAAATTAACAACGCAGCATTCAAGACACTCTAACAAACAACCTTAACAACATCGTCTGTAAGTCGTAGCAGTGGTGGCGGCGGCGGTAGCGGTAAGTCAAAGTTAACAACTACGTAATGACAAAACCGACAGAAATATACTACTCAAAACTTCTTAAGGGTCATTTTTATGTATACCTCCTATATTGTGAGAATTTTCTAAAATATGTATGGTACTAACGCTTTCATCAGTATGTGTATCGAGTCTGACCAAAATTCATTAATTTTCAAAATAAATCCGACGTGTTTTTCCACAAAATGTCAGAAAAATAAAACATTCTAGAAATTCCAGAAAACAAACAACATTGTGTTTTTCTTTCACAAAACATGGATTAGTAGCGTGTGTGACCTTCTCTACTGTCAATTACTACTTGACATCGTCAGCGCAAGCTTTCGACAAGGTGACTAAGGTTCTGTTGTGGAATATTGGTCCATGAGTCCAATAGCGCATCCTGAGCTGATGGGATTGAGATGAGGTGAGCGAACTTGGCCAGTCTTTTTTCATTCCTTCATCTCTAAGGTATTGACGGTGATGGCACGATGAGGAAAAGAATTATCATCCATCAGAACAATCTGGACCAATATCAATGGCCGCAACACGTCGAGGATTTCATCGCGGTATCTTACACCAGTTAGCGTGCCGTTTTCAATTGCACGTAAGTCTATACCACGCGCAGTAGTGATGCCACTCCAGAACATGACAGAGCCATATCGGTCATGTTCAACAACTATGGCATCGGAATATCGCTCATCCGGCCTTCTCTACACCCGAACATCACTCATCTGTGAAGACTGCAGTACTTCACTGGGCTTGGGTCCAGATGACATGTTCTTGACATCAGTCATATTGATGTTGTCTGTGCTGTGGAGTGAGTGCGATGCGTCTAGCTGGTCGGCGAGCCCTCAATCCTGATTCATGGAGCCTATTTCTAATGGTTTGGGTGGATACACGCACTCCTGATTCATCTCTTAGGTTTCTCTGCTAGATTGTGGCTGTGGACGTGCGGTGTCTTACTGCGGAGAGGGTGATGTAACGGTCCTGTTCACGGGATGTAACTCTGTGGCGTCCTGTACCATGTCGTGTGTTGGCTGTACCAGTAGCCTGATAGCGATTCCAAGCACGGGAGGTGATACTTTGCGACACACCCAACATCTGTCGCTGGGACATGCCAGACTCGATCATGCCTATCCCTCCATTCATATCTTCTGACGTCAAATGGCGATTTTGTCCTGGAGGCATTCGGAGATATAGAAGTACAACTAACAACCGCTAAAACACTACATCTAATGTTACAAATTAAGTGTGAACAGTTCAGGTAAAATTTACAAACTGAGCTAATGTGCAGTAAAATGTTGGCTCTTGGTTATGGGCGTGGCTCACTATAGCCTTGAGTAGTCAAAATGTGAGATATGTACTCTTCACTCGTCAACAACACCCAAGCTATCCAGCAAATCAATTACATTTGTGTTCATAAAGTATTATACGTTTACATTATTGCATTATCTTATATCATATGGGTGATCCTCAAGAAGTTTTCAGTAGTACAACTAGCTCACTTAATAATTTTTTAGCACTATCGCATCATCAATTAATGTATACTAAAAAGTACAGCAAGAAACACAAGTAAAATCTTTCGCGTGATCAAGAGGGCTTCCAGTTAGATCAAAATTGGTCGAAAACTGTCACTAACCCACTAAATTCGCCTTCGACCAATTAAAAAGGCGGCGTCTATCAAATATCAGCATTCCTCTAAAAAAAAATCTAACCACCGATATCATTACCACTAACCTTCTCCTAAATAAATCATCGATATTAACACATTCCAAAATGGTTGAAGGAAGCAGTAACCACTCCACTGTCAAAGCCAGGTGTCACCACCACACCTTCAAATCAACGCCATATATCATATTCACCCATACTTTATAAAAATCTGTGAACGCACTATCTCTGTTTAAACCAAAAATTACCCCGAAGTCAATAATCTGATCTCTAGCAGACCGAAGAGATTTCGTCAAAGCACTTGACCCAATCCCTTCTTCATCTCACAAATAATTAGTTACAAACGCTGGACAGCACCTCCAACAGCAATTACGTCTGCTAAAATATATAAAAAACATTAGATTCCGTCGACCACGATCTTCTTTCTGAACTTGCAAACAATTTCAACTTCCACCCTTCTACTATTAGTCTTTACTCTAGCTATCTCTTCTCGTGCAGACAATGTGTCAGAATCAATGAATTTGTTGATGACATGTTGCCTGTAACATCTGGTGTTCCTCAAGACTCTATTCTTGGGCCCTCATGTTCATTATGTTTGATAACGATTTACCGGATAATTTTCCTGTAATTTATGCCTTATGATTGCATAATTAGGAAATTGGCGACACTCCTTCGCAGACTATTCCAAAGATCTATCTACCGATGCCTATAGCTTCAAACTTCTTCTGGAGTTAAACTCTACAAACCCATCTGTAATGCTCTCTCCAATGAACCCTCGACACAAAACCGCTCTCAGGCATCTTTGCAAACCATCAAGCATTGTTCTCTAACTGCATGATATACTTAGGCATCCACCTAACTATATCCTTAACATGGAATGACCATATTTTATATCTTGGAACGAAATATCATACCTCCTATTAATACATAAATAAATTGAATGTGTTTAGGCTTTAAACATATAGGCATTTTACTAAATTAAAACATATCAGGCGATTTTATTTTTATTTGCTCATTTACTCGATTATTAAACATCGCCGTCTTTTATTCCTTTTATCCAAGACTATATACCTTCACAGAAGTACGTTTTAGAGCTGTCGCATCGGTTAGCCTATGACTACAGATACTCGGCGGTTCATAAACTCGAGGTACATGCGCCCCAACAAGCCACTGGTTCGTGGTGTCAGTTTGGACGTTTAGATCTGAAAACTTGAGTCACATACGGCTGAATTAAAACACGCTTATTGACAACAGTCCCTCTGTCTTGATAAAGAAAAGTATTTCATCACTAGTTTTGCTGACTATTGAAGTACGATAATAGAATAATAAAGGTTATCAATTCCTTCTAGCGGCAGGTAGGTTAATGCGGGTTTACAGTATTATAATTCCTTACTAGGTCGCACGGTTAATCACGATAATCATGTCACAGCTAAGCCGAAAAACGATCATAAAATTTCCCTTGCTCTATAAAAACTTACTCACAAGTAGTTTCACATTTCTTTTGAGTTAATCATTAAAAACAAACTGTATAAGATATAAATAATACAGCAATTACTTGATCCGAGTCACTGTGAGACGTGAAAGTATGGATTTTTCGACCTTTCTTTTGGATTTGTTTAGACATTTATATCACAGCTGGTTCCGTCTTACATTAAAGAAAGCAAAACTGTGTTAAAGTTATTAAACAAAATAAAGCCTGATCTCAGGTAGTCGGACATTTTATCCCTGGGAACCCAAAGCAAGGTTTGTTATTTCCATAATAAATGAATAAACTCAAAAATACGGTCACTTTCTCATATTCTACTCTACAAAATTGAAAGAGTGTAACGAGATAAAGGAATGATGAAATAACAAAGCTTTCGTTTACAAGTACCGTAGTACAAGTATCCTTCGTGCACGTAAGCGCAGGTGCCATCGTCACTCTAATGGCAATCGTGTGAATGTGCAGCTGTAATCTGATGATACTTTTAAATCTTGAGTATCGTATAACTTTTGAATGGGGTGTTGGGATAGGGGTGGTTGGCTGTGATTTATTTCGTGTTCTACCATGTCTCCCCCGAGTCAAGAGAGGATACGTGCTTCGAAAAATCAACTGTAACCATGCTATGTTACGCTATACGGATGAAAATTAATGTTGGACGAACTACGTCAAGAAAGTTACAGACACAGCGGTTTATAAACTCGAGGTATATGCGCCCCAACATATCAACGGCTCGCTATGTCCATTTAGTCATTTAGGAAGTTACAGATACACAGCGGTTTATAAACTCGAGGTATATGCGCCCCAACATATCAACGGCTTGCTATGTCAATTCAGTCATTTTGATATGATGACCCGGGTCTCCTTATACGGCTAAATTAGAACGTGATCATCAGAAATCATTTCAGTCGCTCTATCTGGTGGAGTGCTGTACAAAGCGCGCGCTCTCAGTCGATAAAAGAGGTCGGTTTTAAAAAGATAAGCATTTCAAAACTAGTTTCGCTGACGATTTAAGTACGATACTAGAATAATAAGAGTATTTCGGTCACATTCTGGTGGCGGGGTAAGTGAATACTGTGTAAAGTTACTATAGTACAGTAAGATAGCGTACTATTTCGCTCATTTAATCACGATAATCACACCACGGCTAAAAGCGATTATAAAAGTTCTCGCACCATAAAAACATACTCTCTAGTAGCTTTAGATTTATTGTGAGTTATTTATTAAAAACACACTATATAAGATATGAAGAAGACATCAATAACCTGATCCGAGTCGTTGTACGATCTGAAAGAAGCGATATTTGGACCTTTCTTTTGGATTTATTTTCACATTTATTTCACAGCTGGTTCCGTCTTAAATTAATGAAAGCAAAAGAAAAATAAAGTTTAATGTCAGAGACTCGAGATTACTATAACCGAGTACGGGTTTGGTATTTCCATAATAAATTAATGAATTTAAAAATACAGACACTTAATGCCGTATTCTATTCTACAAAATTAAAAGAGTGTAACGAGATAAAGGAATGATCAGACAACATCTACTAACAAAGCTTTCGTTGACAAGTACCATGGTACAAGTATCCTTAGTGCACGTAAGTGCAGGTGCCATCGTCACTCGAATGTCAATCGTGTGAAGGTGCAGCTGTGATCTGATGGTACTTTTAAATCTTGAGTATCGTATAACTTTTCAATTGGGTATCGGGAAAGGGATGGATGGCTGATTTATTTAGTGTTCTATCATGTCCACCCCGGGTCAAGAGAAGATACGAAAATCAACTGTAACCATGCTACTGTAATTATGCTACTGTAATGATCCTATTGTAATTATGCTACTATAATTATGCTACTGTATTCATGGTACTGTGTTCATGCTACTGTAATCATGGTACTGTATTCATGCTTCTGTAATCATGGTATTGTAAAAGCTATCACAATAATGGTCCCGTGGTCATGCTGGTATAATTATGCTACTGCAATCATGATACTGTAATTATGTTGCTGCAATCGTGATGCTGTAATTATGTTGCTGCAAGCGTGATGCTGTAATTATGTTGCTGCAATCGTGATGCTGTGATTATGCTACTGTCATAATGCTAGTATAATCATAGTATTGCAGTCGGCGTATATAGCGTGCATATACCACGTACATACCGTGTATATACCACGTATATACGATCACTCGGTGTATATAACGTGTATATTCTCCATATATACTATGTACAGTGTACATAACGCGTTTATACCGTACATATATCGTTTATGTACCGTAGCTATACCGTACCCATGCAGTTGATATGCCGTGTATATACCATGTCGGTACCGTGTCCATACCATGTAGATACCGTGTATATACCATGTCCGTACTGTGCATGAACTGCACTTTTATTTACTTTCATAAATTCAAAATGAACATTTATTTTAGGTACGATAATTACAGGAAAAATGTTGTTGGTGCCAGTGGTGTAGCGGTTAAAAGCGCTGCCTTTCATGCGAGAGGTTGCGAGTTCGAATTGGCACAAACCTGGAATTTTCCCCGCGCCTTCCACGATAGGAAATGAGCAAGATTTTTTTGCTTGGATATTGAGAAAGATTGGAATTGTTGATTATAAAAATACCATAGTCCCTGTAACAGGGCAATGTTGTACGTGCGATTGACATTAAGTTATAACGTAGCACCAAAACCTCGTTAGTTAAAACGTAGCACAAAAACCTCGTTACTTATAACGTAGCACTAAAACCTCGTTAGTTATAACGTAGCACAAAAACCTAGTTAGTTATAACGTAGCACAAAAACCTAGTTAGTTATAACGTAGCACCAAAACTTCGTTAGTTATAACGTAGCACCAAACCTCGTTAGTTATAACGTAGCACCAAAACTTCGTTAGTTATAACGTAGGACTGAAACCACGTTAGTTATAACGTGGCGCCAAAAAACCTCCTTAGTTATAACGTAGCACCAAAACCTCGCCTCTACCTTTTATCTTTTTATGTATATATGGGGTGAAACATGGGCGGTCATGAGGGTGTAAAAGTAGGTTAGACATTTATATCCAGCACTTTGAAACCGCTCGCGGAGCTTGGCAAATGATGGTTTGCGAGAACTTAACAGAGTATGGCAGCTCTATAAAAGGCACCGGTAGGCCACTCAAATTAAGCATGTGAGGTGAAGTGTAATTCACGTAGACTATGGATAATTTATTGACGACAGGGGTCAAGCTAATCGTGGATATAAAACCAGCAAACATTGCGCAGTTCGAATGAAAAACCCAGGTGTAATTATACCAACCGATAAACGCTTACACATGGCTGGGTTTGAATAAAAACAATTATAAAATTCCTTACTTCTCACAGCTTACAATCGATCACGCAATTACGTAATGACATATTAGATAAAGATGTACATACAAATTCCCCAACGAGGTCTCAACTTTAAAACAGCATACGTTTACGTGGATTAGAGGGACGTTACTCTCTTGTGTCGTTACAATTACGTAAGTAGTCGTATTTTTTCATGTAACAATTCCGTTAATTTTCGTTAGCGTAATATTTCGTTTTCTTTTCGATGTAACTTCCCTTTAATAGGGAGCGCCGAGTAATTCGCAGTTGCGTCCCTTGAATTGAAATTAGGAGGCATTCTTGTTCTGATATATGACTGGTTTTCTATTGCGAGCGATCTATTGTTATTTTAATTCATGCGTTATAATCGCCAGTGCGAGTGATTAGTGGTATTTCTACACAGTATTTGTCCTGTAGTTGCTTGCAGCCACATTGACGGAATGCGATATCATGTGGTATGTCTGTCGATAGATGCTACACCAAATTCACTGTTCTGAGGATACGCTTCCGCGGGCTAGGTGGCGTAGTGTTTAGGGCGTTTGACTTTAAATACAGGGGTCCCTGGTTCAATCCCCGCTCTAACCATACTAACTAGCGTTTTTTTCTGGCTAAAACGCCTTAAACCCCATTGCCCATTGGGGTCCGAGTAGCCCTTGCAGTGTGGTTCTGTTAGGGTTTTTCCCCTCTGACGTTTACTGAGCTTCAGATGCTCTATATATGCTCATTATGTCACTTACCACCTCCCCGCTATGTCGTCATCTCATTGTAAATAACCATTGACCATCCGCAGACTTAGCGTAACGAATATAAGTTAGGCGAATGTAATTGTCCTGTTAACCGCATTGGAGGGATTTGTAAAGGGCCATGTAATAAAATGGCCTACACAACAATTACCTTGGTAATTAGCCTGTAAATAAATAAAAAATACGCATCCAACCTTGAAAAAAGTTTGACATAATCTGAAGCTGACTGAACTAATTGAGTGTGACGTTTTAGTAAAGATTTGTTGAAAGTGAATTAGACTTGGATACAGGGTTCTCTCTGATGTGTCAAATGTAAAAAAAGGTAAAGTACAACATTTATATACCGCAAGTATTAGCCAATAAAGGCCGTCAGATGCGGTTTACAATGAAA
>WURV02122208.1:0-124739 GCA_011762755.2 Epimenia babai
AACTTCGGCCTCTCGCCTTGCCAGGAAGCCGCCCAGACGCACCTCGACCCGCGCAATCAAACCGATCAGCGCTCTAGTGTCCTCCAGCCCGAGTGCACGAGCCGGGCCCTCTCGGACCCGGCCGTGCTGGCCTAGGCGAGCCTAGGGCGTGACCTCAAGCGAGCTTGCGCGCTGGTCCCAGTTGTAGTCGTCGAGATCGGGGATGTTGATCGCGCGGCAGTACAGCGAGCCACCACCGAAATTGGTGTTGTCCCACAGCCACGTATAGGCATTGACGCGACACTTCACCGAGCTGATGTCATTGTTGTTGTAGTCGGGGTGGAAGGACAAGTTGGAGATGCTCTCGCCCTTCTTGAGGTTGCCGAAGTGGATGCCGTAGTTCACCAAGTCGTAGAACTTGGAGTTGGTCAGCGGCGCGCGGAACTGGAGCTGGTCCGCCTCGTATGCGGCGATGACGGGCTCCCGCTCCGTCAAGAACGCGTCTCGCTCCTCTGGGGAGGCAAACGCGTACATGATCCCCTCGGCGTCGGAGCTGCCATCCACGTAGTAGTGAAGGGCCTCTCCGTCGAACTCGTCCATCTCTTCGGCGCTGTAGCGAACGCCCTCGAAGACGACGTCGACCTTTGCGGAGCGCTCTTCGGTCGAAGAGTCCTCTGACTGGTCGCAACCGGTCGCGATAAGGGTGGCAAGGGTGGCGATGGCCACAAGGGTCGGGCTCTTGATGCTCTTCATCGGGGGTCTACTTTCGATGGTTGTTGAAGCAAAACCGCGCGCCCCTCATGGGCCGAGCCGTTCTGCGGAAGAGCTAGAGTCACAACCTTGTGGGCGGATCACTGATTCGTTGGTTTTTTCTGATCTTTCGACAAGTGGCTCAGTTTCGCGCAGTCGCTATCGCGACGAGCACCCCCGAAAAAGATGCGCGGCCCTCCCGGCCTCTCCCAAGACCGCGGAGGACCGCGACGATTAATAAGCGCCCGGGGTCAGCCGGGAGCGAAGGTGAACGGGTACGTGACCATCGCGGAGCCACCCGTGGAAGGCTTGGGGAACTTCCAGCGACGCACGGCCTTGGCCACGCAGTTGCCCACGTTGCGGTCGCTCAGCGAGGACTCGGAGACGGCAGCGCTCGGCACCGTGCCCGCGGGGCCAATGGTGAACATGATCGCCACACGTCCACGGAGGTTGGGGTCACGCGCCAGCCCTTGGTTGTAGCAGTGACGCACCTCGTTGTGGTGGTTGCGGACGATCCGTCGAATGACGTCCTTGTCGATGTTGCCGCGAACCTTCGCCTTGCCGCGGCGAATCTGGGGACCTTTGCCCTTGCGATCCTTGAAGCCCGTGCCGCTTCCACGACCGTAGCCCGTGAGCTCGCCGCCTCCACCTCCAGCGCCGATCATGCCGACATTGCCGAGGCCAATCGTGCCCTCGCCGTTGCCACCACCACCGCGCCCGGTTCCCGCCAGGCCAAGGCCACCGACGCCAAAGGCCTCGCCGACCTGCGTACCCGTGAGCCCGCCCCAGACATCTTCATCGTCGTTGCCCATGGCCACAGAGCCAAACGGTGAGGCGATAAAGTGTCCGCTGTTCTCTTCCATGAGGCCCAAGATGCCCTGGGTTCGCGCGAACATCTCGGGGTCGAAGTCACGGGCCATGCTGCGCACCGCGGTCTTCGGGCCCTTCATCGCGTAGATGCCGGACTTGTTGGGCGAGGTCTTCTTGCCCATCTTGCCCTCTTCGCCCTTGTGGCGCGTACCTTCGCCGCCCGGATCGTCGGGGATCTCGGTCGCGTCGGTCTGAACCACCTCGGGCTCCTCGGGCTCCTCATCGGGCTGATTCATGTAGCCCACATAGCGGTTGTCGGCGCTGAGGTCATCGACGTTCATCGACAGCGCGTCTTCGGGGACGAGATGGACCAACGCCAGCATCGCACCGAGCACGGCGAACGAGGATGCGTTGTAGATCCAAAAGGGCTTGTCGGCTTCGTTCTTGCGAGCGATCGCCTTGCCCTTGGCCACCGATGCGATCTGGTAGCGGATGCCCGCGTGCTCCACGTTTGCGGTCGCGCCACGGGGAAGCGGCAGTGCGTAGGCGCTGCCCGTGCTGCCGACCCTTCCTGCGGCCACGAGCTCTTGCAGCTCCATCTTTTGGCCGTCGACCGTGACATGGCCCTGCATCTGCGGCGTGAAGGACAGCACGTAGTCTTCGCCGCTGCGGCGCAAGATCGGGAACGCATCGGCGTCGGGGAGGCCCTCGCCGCTGACGTGCATGTTGGCGCGATGCCCCTCGCCCACGGTGTAGTCGTCGAGGCCGACGTCTTGGCGTTTCACAACGCCGAGCCCGAGCGGCACGAGGCCAAACAGCGCAAGCGCGACACCAAGGCCTCCGAGCCCCAACCCCGGGGTCGCGGGAGCGGCACGGCCCATGGCGGCCGCTTCGGCTTGTGCCTCTTGATAGCTGGCCCAGTCGGCCGTGACCTCATTGCCCACGATCGCCGCGCCCGCCAACAGCATGAGACCACCGAGCGCGAGCCAGGCGGGTGCCTGACGGCTCTTGGTCTTCACCTGGCCAACGTGCTGCACGTCGACGATGGTGCCGTTATAGCTGGCGACAACCTGCGCGACGTGGTGGTCGGCTTCCTCGACGTCGCTCGTATCTACGGGCAACGTCGCGCGGGGCGAGGCGGGAGCGGGCGTATGGGCAGGCGAAGTCGCAAGCGCTGCCGCCGTGGCGGGGCCGGCTTGGACCCTCGCCGCGGCCGTGGGCGCAACGAAGCCAGGCTGGGTCGCCGTCTCCAGCTCGAGGCGGTACGGGCCAAAGCCGAGCGCGTCACCGAGGCTCAGCCCCGCGCTCTTGCTGACCTTCTGCCCGTTGATAATCGACCCCGTAACGCTGCCGAGATCGACCAGCCGAATGTCGGAGTCGGTCACTTCAAGCACGGCATGCATGCGCGCCACCGTGTCGTCGTCGAGCTGAAGGTCGCTGCTGCGAAGCTTGCCGATCTTGATCACATCGCGTGAAAAGGATCGGCGGCCGAGGAGCTGCTCGTTCTTAAAAATCTTGAGGCTGATGGTGCGGGACATGGTGGTATTTCCTTGTTGAGCGGCGGGTCAAATGACAGCGACCTACCGCCGAAGTTCCGCCACCGATTTGTCCGCCCGCCCGCTTTGCCCACGAGTCCGCATCAAAAAGCCCACCAGCGAGCGTCTGCTCGATGGTGGGAAAAAAAGATGCATAGCCCGGGGAACCTCGGCGCTCCTCCGTTGTCAAACTGGGTCCATCACCACCGCTGCGCCACGGCGAAGGCCGGGGGGACACACCACTTTCATGGTCGCGTCACCCCGGCCTTCGTTTTTGCCCAAGGGGCCACAAACGCCCCCTGGAGCCGCTCTACGGTGAGTTACGGCGTCAGCCCCGGGCAGTCGAGACCGCGCACGGACGACACGCTACAGCGCGCGCGAACCTGTGCCCCCGCGGGTGCAAGCGCCCCATCGCGACGCTCGATCGCAAGCTCGAGGTTCCACCCTTCCTCAATACAGGCGGCGCTCATGTCGTCGTCCTCCCGCGCGGTCAAGCCATCGGCATCCGACAGCGATCGGTAGCACGCATCGGTGTCGGCGGGCATCTCAAAGCCGTTGTTGGTCACGATGCACGGCGGGATCGAGTAGTCGATCGTCTCGCCTGTGGGCGTCGTGTACTCCTCTTCGAGCTGGCACGAGTGCTGAAGACCCTCGGCCTCGACATCGTTGTCGGCAACACACGTGCGGACACATGGCGGGCGAACCTGACGACCGATCTCCTCGGCGATGGCCGACATCGAGTCGGAGTAGTCTTCTTTGCACACGGAGAATAGGTTCGTCTTGGCGCTGTCGGTCTGAAACTCCTGCGCCAGCTCGGCCAAGCGCACGGGAGGCGCCGCCTTGCCGTTCCCCGACTCGCAGCCCGCCCCGATGCCATGGTCGAGCACGAACTCTTGGTCGGTCCCCATGCTGTAGGGGATCTTGCCGCCGTCGTAGTCGGTGGGCACACCACTGAGCACCGCAACCAAGAGCTCTTGGTCTGGGTTCAGCTTCTGCTTTTGCTCTTCGAGCCCGAGCAGGAAATCCGCGTAGCGGTCGAGCGGATGCAAGACCATCTCCTCGGGATGCTCGGCCTCGGTTCCATCGGAGGCCTTGTTCACCGACCAGCACTCGCGCGTGCCGTCGGCTTGCTCTTCGCAGTCCACCCCTGCGAACCAGCAGACCTCGGAGGTGAGCCTGCCCGACGCACGGTTCTCGGGCGACCACAGCGCGCGGCTGCCATCGACCTCCCATGGGTCTGCAATGTTGGCGTAGCGCGACGAGCAGTCGGCTTCATCGGTCACGAACACGACCGCCAAGATCGCTCCTGGGCGCATGAACCCGTACTCCTCCGAGTTTTCATCACCCGCTTGAAGCAAGCCATGGCGCATCGCCTCGAGCGGTGCCTCGAAGCCGCAGCCGGTCACGCCCTGCGGGCCCAGGCACTGAAACGCCTCGACCGCATCGACCCCCTCGGCCAGGTTCGTGACACCGTTGATGTTCTCGATCCATGGTCGCACCCGCGGGGTTGGATCATGAAAAGTGGTGGTGGGCAGGATCTCGATCTCTTCGTGCTGGCACACGCTGGCGCATGCCTCATCGAAGTAGTCCTCTACGACCTCCCCGAACGATACGATCTGAAAGTCTTCGGGTCGCCTGCGACAGCTCGTCGTCTTGAAGTTACCGCCGCCGTTACCTGCACAATGAATATGGCCAAAATCGGTCGTGGTGACCGCGATCCTATAGTTTGCGCGAACGTCCTCGTGCTCCAGTCGTTCAATGAGAGGGCCGAAGTTCCGCGCCAGTGTCTCTTGCTCTTTGGCCATCGAGCGGGAGTTATCGATCACGAACAGAATGTCGACATCGCGATTGACGGAGACCGCGACCGTGTCGTCGTTCTCCTGTTGAATCTGCATCTCCACCGCCTTGAGCGGATGGTCATTGCACGCCGTGGGCGCAAGCATAATGGAGAGGGCAAGCAGCCCTCCTTTGGATTGAGTCCGCATCGAATCGTCGCTCCTTGTCAGTCACCGCCGCATCAGACTCACCCCCGATGCGTCGCGATGTTTCCCGCTTCGTTCACTCTGTCCATGGCCATGGATTTTGCGATCCGTCAGCACAAACACCGCCAATCTGGTTGGCGACAAAAAACGAATTCGAGCTGAAACCAAAAGCGATGCCCGGTACACCGACCGGGCATCGACAGTTCCCCTACTAGCGGCGCGCTCCCTCGAGCGCGCTCCCTTGCTCCCTCGAAAGTCTCCTCAGCAGGTGCCGGGCGCGGTCTCGCAGACCACCTCGACGGAGAGCTGCCCGCGCGTATCAACGCCCGCGCCGAATGCAACCTCGAGCTCTGCGTTCGACCCCTCGCCACACGCAGCGGCCGCCTCGTCGACGCGCAGGCGATAGCAAGTCTCGCCCGCCTCGGGCCCGCCCTCGCCACACGCAAAGAGCAGCGCCTCCTCGCGCCCCGTCGTAGCACCGCGAGAGATGATCACCTCGCACTGCGCCTGCGTTCCCTCGGTGGCGGCATCGGTGTCGGCGAGACACTGCGGCACGCACTCCACGGTGTCCGTGCTGGCGGCGTTGGCCTGGCGCAGCACGTCCATCACGGGGGAGTAGCTGTCACGACAGATCGAGGCGATCGCCGCTTGTTCGCCCGCGGGAAACAGCTCGGCCAGACTTCGCAGACGCACGGGCGGGACGCCGAGCCCAGCCGGGCCCGTGCACCCGGGGTCCACGCCAAAGTCACGCACAAACTCGTCATTTTTCGACAACCCGCGTGTGTACGACAGCTCCGCGGACCCCTCGAGGTAGCCCACGGGCACGCCTGCGATGAGCGAGACGGAGACCGAGTCGCTCGGACGATACGCAGCCTTGTCGGTCTCGACGTTGTGAAGACTGTCGATATAGCGGGTCAGCGACCGCATCACGGCACCCGCCGCGTCGGTCTCGTTGCCGTCGACGTCGTAGTTCTGTGGATGGCACGGACCGATGTTCGGCTCTTCGCCTTGGCAGCTCACGCCCGCGTTCCAACACACGGCACTTGTCGGCGAGGGGTCGTCGGGGTTCCCCCAGAACACCTTGTTGCCGTCGGGCAGAAAAATCTCGTCCCACGCGGGATCGGTCGAGCAATCGGCTTCGTCGGTCACGATGACCACCGCAAGCCGAGCCCATGGGCGCAGGAAGCCATAGTTCCCCTCGGACAAGCTCGAAGAGCGCAAGATCGCCGTGTACATCGCCTCGAGTGGCGACTCGAAGCCACAGCCCGCGATGCCCATGGGGGCCGCACATCGAACCGCCCCCTGTAGATCGACGCCATCGAGGTTCGTCCCGCTCGGTCCGGCCTCGATCCACGGACGCGACGCCGAGGAGGCATCGAGGTGGATCGGTGTCGGCGTCGTCGTGACAACTTCATGGGGGCACGTGCTCAAGCACGCCTCCTCCGTCGCATCGACCGTAACCGCACCATTGAAGACAAAATCGCCAAGACGCTGGCGGCAGGAGCTGAGCACGAGGCTGCCAGACTCGGGCCCCGTGCCTTGGCACCACGGATTCCCCAGGTCAGTCGTCGAGAACCCGATCCGAATGTCGAGGCCATCCTCTTGGGCGATGCGCTCGGCAAGCTCGGCGATCGCAACGTTGGCTCGCCCTTGCTCCGACCCCATCGAGCCCGAGTTATCGATCACGAACAGAAGATCGATGGCCCCATCGTCGAGCTGAATCACGGGCGTGCGCTCGGCCGCGGGCGGTACGACACCGTCGGCCGAGCTACCGTCGGCGGTCCCGTCATCGCCAGCGGTACCGCTGCCTTCGGCTTCTTCGCCGAGTTCACCAAGGGGGATCGCACACGCGAAACTGGGCAGCAGTGCGGCAAGAGCAAAGATCGAAGGGCGGAGCTTCACACTCTTGGCTATGGCCGACTTCCGGTTAATCCGTCACATGGTTTTTCGAGCAACGTCATCGACAGACACCGCGCATGCGAGCCGCCGACGCGGAGCTTCCACGCTCACGCAAGAACCGACGGACCTCGGCGCGCGCCAGCTCGCGACGCCCCCCTTCGCACAGCAGCTCCGCCTTCAGCACGCGACGTTCGTCCACGAGCGTGCCCGAGGGAAACCGCTGCTCGTGCTTGCGTATCGCCGCGAGGCCGACGTCGATCTCACCGCTCGACTTGGCCGCCGTCGCCTCTTTGATGAGCGCAAGCTCGGCCCGCAGCGACGACGCGCTTGGCGGCGTGACTTCTGCTGGGGCCGCGGACTCGTTGGAGCGCCCGCGCGGTTTCTTGGGTACCTGCGTAACGGTGGGCGGCGAGTCTTCCACGGCCTTCGCCACTTCCGCTGTGTCCACCACCTCGGCGGCTTCGAGCTCTTGTGCGGGGCGTTGCGCCCGATGGTTCGGCGAAGGGAGAGTCGAGGGCGCGCCCTCGATCACGCGGCCTCCCTCGGACTCGGCGCCCCCTTGGTACGGCGCCTCCATGGCCGGCTGGCGTGCATCATCGGCGAGCGCGGTCACGCCCACGAAGGCGACCTTGGCGACCAGCAACGCGGCCGCGGCCAGTCCCACCGTCGCCCCGACGACCGTCGCGTAGTACCGACCACCCCGAACCGCAGCCGCGGGCGGAGCCGCATGGTCGACCTTGTGCAGCACACCATCCCAAGTGCGGTCACGCTCGGCCGCGGTCGGGCTCTCGTCGTGGGCAAAGGCTCGCAGCAGGTCGCGCGCGGCCGGGCTCAGCGGGGCAATGGGTCGCTCAGCCATGATGGGCCACCTTCGATCGGGCTTGGTGTCGCGCGACCACTCGCTCAAAGCGGCGTCGGCAGTTGCGGAGGCGCGAGTACACGGTGTTGACCTTCAGCTCCAGGGTG
Organism: Epimenia babai; assembly: GCA_011762755.2. Taxonomy (NCBI): domain Eukaryota; kingdom Metazoa; phylum Mollusca; class Solenogastres; order Cavibelonia; family Epimeniidae; genus Epimenia; species Epimenia babai. The sequence goes on from WURV02122208.1 coordinate 7,922, forward strand.
CTCGCGATCTCGGGCGCGGTCATGCCTTCGACATCCGAGAGCACAAAGACCATGCGGTGGCCTTCGTCGAGCGTGCCAAGAAAACTTCGGACGATATCGGCGGCCTCGGCCCGCTCGAGCGCGTCGTCGAGCGGCGCGGGGGCGTCGGGGCTCGGCAGTGCTTCCAATTTGCGCTGCGCCCGACGGTGACCGCGGTGCACGTCGGCGGCCACACGACGGGCGATGCCGAAAAGCCAGCCGCGCACCGCGGCGTCGGCATGGAGATCGTCACGTCGGCGGTGCACCACCACAAAAACATCCTGGGTCGCGTCGTCGAGAGCCGCGGGAGGCACGCCCATACGCCTCAGCATCCGCCACACGAAGCCGTGGTGGCGCTGATAAAGGGACGCAAACTCGGGATCGTCGTGGATCACGGGTACGGAGAGGAGCCCCGAGGCGTCGGCCGAGCAGACCGTCACAACCCCGCCATGGCCGGCATTGGGGGGATCCGTCTCATTAAAGGTGATCGGGGGGCAAAAGGCTTGGAACGGGTGCGCTGGGAGGGCGGTGCGACGGAAGTGCGCGGTTTACGAGTGGGGGTGAAACGAGTCTACAGCGGGCGGGGCCAGGGAGGTACGACCATGGCGAACAGAGAGTGCTCGTGGGCGGTGGGTGGCGTGAACTCTTGGGACGTCGTCACGATCAAGGTGGGGCGGTAGGCCTGGCAGGCGGGGAGGAGAACCTCCAAGAGGGCGGCGGCGCAGGGGGTGGGTTGGGCTTCGGTGGTGTCGTGGGGAGTTAGGTTGTGCTCGAAGTCGTCGAGGATGATGAGGATGGGTTGGTCGGCCCAGTGGGAGGTGAGGAGGCGGTGGAGTCGGGCGGGGATGGGCTCGTCGCGCTGGAGGATGGCCTCGGCGTTGGGGTCTTGGCGGGAGATGGCGAGATCGGTGAAGCGTTGGACAGTGGTGATGTCGTCGAGAAGACGGTGCAAGACGACGATGCCTGCGGCGGGATCGCGGTGGAGGTGGCGCTCGAGGGCGCGGGCGACGAGGCAGGACTTGCCGACGAGGGGGCGGCCGAGGACGAGGGCGCCTGCGACGGGGGCTCCGCTGGGGGCTCGGCCGTCGTCGAGGATCTGGAGGAGGGTCTGGAGCTCGCGTCGGCGGCCGCGGAAGCCTTGGTCGAGGACGCGCATGCCCCCGACAACGCGGAGCTGGCGGAAGAGAGCGGTGGTGGTGGGGGCGACCTGGGAGAGGGGCTTGCCGTCGGCGGGGACACGAACGCCACGCGCGTCTTGGGTGAGGAGATGGAGGGTGCCCCAGGCGTGGGAGGGGTTGGGGGCGTCGCGCTCGGCGTCGAACATTTGCTCGCGTACGAAGGCCACGGCCTCGGCTGGGGTGGCGCCGCCGCAGAGTCGGCCGTAGAGGTCGGCGGCGGCGGCAGTGGCGATGTCGTCGCGAATGCGTTGGGTCCAGCCGAGCACCGTGGGCATGCCGCCCGCGACGAGGGCGGCGGCGAAGCTCGGGGCCCCGTCGGCGGAGTGACAGGAGGAGATGAGGAGGAGCTCGGGGCGCTTGGCGGCGCGCTTGAGGGCTCGTAGGAGCTGGCGCGGGGAGACGAGGTGCTCGTCGCCGCGGGCGTCTTCCATGGAGAGGCGCGGGCCGTCGGGGGTGAGGAGGCCATGGCCGCACAGGTGGACGATGTCGATCGGTTGCTCGGAGAGTCGGCGCTCGAGGGCCGCGAGGGTGCCCTCTTCGAGGACGTCGAGCTGGGCGCGGCGGTCACGGAGGGGGCGCCGCAGGGCGTGGCGGATGGACTCCTCCTCGTGCTCGTAGCTGAGGCGGGGGTGCACGCCGCGGGGGGAGTAGGCCATGAAGAGGATCCGTAGGCCGCGGTGCTCCAGGGTTCGAGGGGTGGAGGTGGGGGCGACGTTGCCGAGCTGAACGGCGAGCCGAATGCGGCCGACCGCGGTGGGGTGGCCGCCCGTGGGTGGGGACAAGAGCTCCCATCGCCAGGTTGCGGCGGGGTGGGGAGTGAGCACGGGGGGGCTGGGGTCGGTGCGCAATCGGAGGGTGAGATCGAGGGGCTCGCCTTGGGCATCGGCGGCGGCGAGGGCTCGGGTGAGGCGGCGCTCGGGTCCGTCGAGGAGCTGCCACTGCGAGGTGCCGAGGGCTTGGCGGGCGATGGGGATTTGGTCGGGGTCGTGGGCGAGTTCGGCGGTGGCTAGGGCGTGGAGTTGCTCGCGGAGGAGGGGGGCGGTGGTGTCGATGGGGCGGGTGGACGGGCCCGTGGAAGGCCAGCCGATCGACAGCGAGGCGGGGTCGCCCTCGGCGAGGATGTCGATGGTTACGGCGTGGGGCGGGGATGAGTGGGCGAGGGCGGGCATTGGCGGATCGTCGGAGGGCGCTGTGGGGTTGGGGACGCGGGGGTTGGGAAATGGGCGGGTTCGAGGGGTGGGTGGAGGGATGGTTGCTAAGGGGCAGCGGGGCCTGCTGTCGCCAGGGACATACCGTCCCTGCTCTGCGGGTCGGGCGTGGCGGGCGTCGTTCGGGGTGGGGCTGGAGCCCTCCTTAAGTCCTCGGCAGGGACGGTATGTCCCTGGCGCGCGGCCCCTTTTGGTTTGGGAGGGGGGCGGCTTGGGGGTCCGTCAGGTGGGCGCATCTACTCGCGTGATCAGGCGGCGCTCGTGGGGGGTGCTTGAGGGCGGCTCATTCGTCGGCGTCGCTCGGGCGCGCGGCAATGGCTGCCTTGATCTTGGTGATGGCGCGGTGCTTGAGCACTCGAACGTGGCCCCGTGTCAGCTCGAGGGTGGCGGCGAGCTCTGGGTTGGTGTTGCCGTTGAGGGCGAGCAAGAGGACGTCTTGTTCGAGCGGGGTGCAGCATTCGCTGAGGTGCTCGATGAGCGTGGTGCGTTCGAGGTGGAGGAGCTGCTCGAGGGCGGAGGGATCGTCGGGGGGGAGCTGGTGTGCGAGGGCGTCGAAGGCTTTGTCGGCGCGGAACCGCTTGCGTTGGCGATCGAGGATTCGCTTGCGGGCGACGCCGAACAGGAACGGGCGGGGCTTGAACTCGGGGTTCTCGAGCAGCACCGCCGCCTTTTGGAACAGGACCAGGAATGCGTCTTGGGCACAGTCTTCGCCGTCGGCGGGCTCGTTCGAGAGCGCGTACGCGCGTAGGGCTCCGCCGTGGCGAGCGACGAACGTCTCGAATGCGTCGGGGTCACCCTCGAGGAACGCTACGAGCAGCTCGCGGTCGGTCATGCCCGCGCGCGAGCCAAACGCTCGGTCCCGCCGCGGCGTCCACGTCCACCCACGCTCGCGCAGGCGATGCCACAGCGCGTCGCGTAGCGCGGAGTGATCGGCGGGGGCGGATACGGCACGCTGTATCGACAGCGCGAGGAGTTCGTCGTCCATTGGTTTCATGAGCCTGTGGGGTCTGCGGCGGAGTCGTCACCGAAGTGTCGGCGGAGGATGGGCATGAGGGCGTGATTGGGGACCTGGGCGCGGAGGACGGCGTAGGCGTGGGCGAGTAGCTCGCGGGCCTCCTCGGGGCGGTTGAGCTGGAGGAGGAGGAAGCCCAGGGAGACCTCGGTCTCGGCCGAGTGGTATTGGTCGAGCGTTCCGAACACGCGGGCCTCAATCGCGAGGACGCGGCGGAAGGTCGCAACGGCCTCGTCGGGCTTGCCCTCGGCATGAAGGACGCGCGCCAGTTCGTGGAGAGAGGCGGCGACGTCGGGGTGCTCGTCGCTTCCGTGCACCTTCATCAGTATGGCTAAAGAGCGCTCCAGGCGAGCGCGAGCGCCACTGAGGTCTCCCTGCGCCTGAAGGACGCCCGCCAGTTCGTGCAGAGAGGCGGCGACGGAGGGGTGCTCGTCGCTTCCGTGCACCTTCATCAGTATGGCCAGAGAGCGCTCCAGGTTGCCCTTTGCCTCCGACAGCCTGCCCTGATTTCGCTGCACCTTCGCCAACGACGACAACGTGCTTGCGTACACACTCCGACTGTCTTGTGCGTCGCGAAGCGCCTCCACGGCTGCCTCCAATCGCGTCTCGGCTTTGGCAAGCTGTCCAAGACTGATCAAGATCTCCGCGCCTTCGCGACTAATCGTGTGAAGTTCGCTGGCCGCAACACCTTCCCGCTCCGCACGCTGCTCCCCCTGTTCGTAGAGTTCCCAGCCTCCACGAGGGTTACCGACTTGCTGCTCCGCCGAGCCCGCCCACAAGTACCCTCGGGCGGACTCGGGAAGCGCTGTCATATGCAGAGCCGCAAGCTCTCGGTTGGCTCGATGCAGGCCGCGACCGTGCATGGTCGTGTCGATGCGACGACCGCAACGACCCGCAACCTCCTCGTGCTTCCCCGAAAGCGCGTGCTCCCACGCTCGCCGCACCCGCTCAAACCGCTCCCGCACCCCCTCGCGCTGCGACGCCTGCTCCCAAAACTCCGCCGCCACCGCATGCCACCGCGCCCCATCCTCGGCCTTGAACTCAGGCTCCACCAGCGGGCTCACCCGATGCGCGCGCGCCCCGTCGAGCTCACCCACCTCCAGCATCCCGAGGTTCTGCAACACGGTCACATCCCGCTCGAGCGAAACCCCTTCCAACCCCTCGACCAACCCCTCGAACGCCTCCCGCGGGACAGGCCAGTCGTAGACCCGCGCCCGCTCGACAAACGTCAGCGCCCCTGCACTCAGCTTCTTCCGCGCCTCGTCCACCGCCAGGGTCCGCAGGAACAACCGCGCCACCTCGGCAACCTCGGCGTCACTCGGCTTGGCCCCCTTGGACCACACGGGCAGCACCTCCCCCGCCTTCTTGGCAATCACATCGGCCTCCTCGGGCTTCACGCCGCTCAGCAGCTTCCTCGCCCAATCGAGCACGCGCGCGTTTCTCCCCAGCCGATCGGCCAGGCTCTCCCACGCTTTGGAGGCCAGCGCATCACAGCCCTCCTCCATCATGCGCGACCACAGCTTGCGCACGGTGGGCGGCTCGAAGCACCCGAGCCTCAGCTCCAGCAGCGCGTCCGCACGACGCGTGGGCAGCTGAAAGCTCGCGGTGGTCGTGACCACCAGCGTGGGCAGATGAGCCTGGCAGGCGGGCAACAACTCTTCCAACAACTCAGCCGCCTTCGCGCTCAGCAGGGCATCGCCGCTCGTTTGCAGCTCGAGGTTCTGCTCGAAGTCATCCAGCACGATCACGATCGGTTGCTCGGCCCAGTGCCCGGTCAGCAACCTGTGCAGCCGCTTGGGCACGTCCCCCTCGCGCTCCAAGATCTCCACCGCTTTGTCGTCGTCGCGCTTGTTGGCAAGCTCGAGGAACCGCTGCACCACCGTGACGTCATCGAGCTTGCCATGCAGCACGACGAGCCCCGTGCTGACCCGATCTTGCAGATGCCGCGAGAGCACGCGCCCGACCAAGCAGGACTTGCCCACGCCCTTCATCCCGAGCACGGTTACGCCCGCGACGGGTTTGCCACGCTCGTCCTCGCCCGAGCGGAGCACTCGCAAGGTTCGCTGGAGCTGCCGCCGCCGCCCCAAGAAGCCGCGCTCGAGCACCTTCATCCCGCCCGTCACGCCGAGATACCGATACAGGGCCTTGCCCCCCGTAGCAGCGGGCAGCAGCGGCGCCTCGCCCTTCGCCCCCACCACGAACCCGGCCGCGTCTCGGGTGAGCAGGTGCAGGGTGGCCCAGGCATGCGAGCGTGCCTGCCCCTGGCTCGCCGCGGCGTCGTCTCGCTCGCGGAGCTGCTCCCGCACGAACGCAACGGCTTGCGCGGGGGTGTCACCGCTGCACAGGCGCCCGTACAGATCGGCGGCGGCCAGGGTCGCCACGTCGTCGCGCACGGGGCGTACCCAGCCGAGCACGGAGCGGATGCCTCCCGCCACCAACGCGGCGGCAAAGCTCGGCGTGCCATCGCGAGCATCGGCGGAGTGGCACGAGGAGATCACCACCAGCTCGGGTGCTCGGCTCGCCCGCTTGAGCGCGCGCAGCAGATCGCCAGGGGCAACGGGGTCGGGCCGGCCGAGGGCGTCTTCCATGATGAGCCGCGGGCCCTCGGGGGTGAGCACCCCGTGGCCCGTGAGGTGCAAGACGTCGACCTTCATGTCGCCGAGCCGTCGCTCGAGCTCGTCGAGCGTGCCGTCCTCCACCACCTGCACCTGCGCGCGACGCTGGCGGATCGGCCCCTCCAACGCTTGGAGCAGGCGCTCCTCCTCGCCCTCGTAGTGGAGCACGGGCTCCACGCCCTCGGGCGAGTAGGCCATGAACATGATCCGCAGGCCGCAATGCTGAAGAACGCGAGGCTTCGGCCGCGGCTGGACATCGCCGAGCTGCACCGCGAGCGTGAGGCGGCCGTCGGCGGTGGGGTAGGCACCCGCGGCGGGAGACAGCAGCTCCCATCGCCAGGGGGTGGCGGGGTGCCGCGCGAGCGGGCCGGCCTCGCCCGTGGTGCGCAGGCGAACGACGAGATCGAGCGGCTCGTCGCTGGATTCGGCGCGGGCGAGCGCCTGGCTGAGGCGCCGCTGCGGGCCATCGAGGATCGCCCATAGGGCTTGGCCCACGGCCGCGCGTGCGCCCATGAGCTGCGCGCGCTGGCCGGGCTTCGCCGCCGCGCCCAGCCGCTCGAGCGCGGCTTCGAGTTGCTCCCGATCGGAGGCCTCAATCGCCCGCGTGCCTGGGCCCGTGGCGGGCCAGGCAACGCTCAGCGTGGCCGACTCCCCCTCGGCGATGACGTCCACGAGGGTCGCGGTGGTGGAGAGAGGGTCGACGGGATTGGACGGACTCATGGGCGGGGCTCCTTGCTCGGGCTTCAGGGGGACCCCGTGCGTGGGTCGAGGCGCGTTACGCGAAATCGTCACGGGCGCTCGCGACCGCGGGCGCTCGTTGCCGCGGAGGCGCTGGGCAACACCCCTTAGTGGGGGCGTTGGTTGAAATTGATCCGCGGCCCCCAAAAAACCCTCGGCATGCAGGGCTCGGCGCACGGCGGCGATGAAATCCGCGGGGGCGGCGAGGTTCAGCGCGGCAAACTTCGCGAGCTCGTAGCGCGCAAGCCCGCAGGCGAGGCAGGGGCAGCCCTCGGCATGGGTCGCTGGCTGGCCGTGCTCGGCGGGCTGTGGTGGCGCGGGCGGATCAAGATCAATGCGAGGGTCTTCATCGGAAACGGTCATCGGCTGGCTCGTGGTGTGCGATGGCCCTGCCGCGTCTGGGCTGCGTTTCGTTACAAAGTGTGCCGACTTTCCTTCCGAACGATGTCCTCGGGGTTGTTTTGGTTTTTTTCCAAAAAGTCGGATCAATTTCGATGCACGGCCGCACAAGACCATGACCCCTCGCGGGGGCGGAGGATGACCACGGCCATGCATGCAACAGGAGCTGCGCGAAAGCGCGAGGGCCAGGATGCCGATCGATCGCAGGGCTATAGTGGTTGGCGGATGTCCGACGATGCGTCGCCGCCTTCCGCTCGGGCCCAGGTCGCGCACCTCTACGCGCGCTACAGCGAGCGGCTGCTCACCTTCTTTCGTACCTCGCTGCCGATCTCCAAGCCCGACGCGACCGATCTGCTCCAGCAGACGTTCGAGGAGCTGCTCAAGTGGCTCGACCGAGATTCTTCGCGGACCATCGAGCATCCGCAAGCGTTGCTGTTCACGATCGCCGCGCGGCGGCTGAGCACGTACCGCGACAAGCAGCGCCGCACGCCCGATGAGCCACAAGGGACGGACCCAGGGCTCGACTCGCAGACGCACCGCGACGACCTCGAGTTCCTGGCGATGCAGCACGACACCCAGCGTCTGGCGATGCGAGCCATGCGACGGCTGAAGCGGCCCGATGCGGCGGTGATGCTCTACCTGCGGTATTGGGGCGGGCTGACGGAGCGCGAAGTCGGCGAGGTGATGGGTCGTTCGCGCCCTACCGTGCGGGGCCAGCTTATTCGGGCCCGCGAGGCGATGCTGGCCGCGCTCGCGCAGATCGGCCGGCCCACGCCCGACCGCGTGCGGACCTCCACCACAATGCTACGCCGCTGGTGGCAGAGCATCGAAGAGCGCGCGCGCCCGACCGACGAGGGCCATGACGCCGACGCCGACGACGACGAGCCCGAGAACTAGAAGTCGAGCGTCGCGCCGATCGACGCCACGCGAAAAAAACACAGGGGCTGTAACGAACGCCCGCCGCCCCGCGGGATAGCCACGAACCCGCGAACAGGAGAACGATGCACGCCACCGCCACGCCCTACCCCAGCTCGAATCCACCCATGGTCGTCGACATCCTCGCCCACGGGCCCGCGGGGGAGCTTGCGGTGCGCTGGTCGGCGCTCGAGTCGTCGGCGCGGACGCTGGAGGCCGAGGTGGTGGAGGAGATCGAGCGCTCGCTGGCCGCGGTGGACCTCGCGGAGCGCTCGCCGATCGGCGCGGGCGTGGTGGCGGCTCGGCTTTCGCTGGGGCGGGTGTTGTGGAGCGTGCTCGATGGCCCCGCACGGCGCCTGAGCCAGGCTTTGCGGGCGGCCACGTCGGCGGGCACGCCGATGCACCTGGTGATCCGCCTGCGGGCGGATGCACAGGCGATGGCGCTATCGCAGCACCCGGCCACGCGCTGGCGGTGGGAGCTGCTGGCGGCCGAAGGCAAGCATCCCACCACCTCGCGCAACCTTCACCTGGCCGTGCAGCTCGGCGACGTCGAGCCAGGGGCCACGCCTCGCGTGCTCGAGCACGGCGGTCTCCGCATCATGTTCATGGCGTTCTCGCCCGAGGGCGTGGCGCCCGTGCTCGACTACGAGCGCGAAGAAGAGCGCCTGCTCGAAGACCTGGAGGACCCGATCGCCGAGGGCCGCGTGCGCGTGCAGGTGGTGGAAGACGGCACGCTCGACGAGCTACGCCGACGCCTGTGTGGGGCCGCGGTGGAGGTCGTGCACCTGACGGGTCACGGGCAGATGACGCCCGAGGGGCCGCGGCTGGTGATGGAGGACGAGTTCGGCCACGTGGACAGCGTCTCGCCCGATCAGCTCTTGCGCGTGCTGGGTGATGCCATCGCTCCGCCCGAGCTGGTGGTGATCTCCTCCTGCCGATCGGCCGAGGCGAGCGACGGGATCCCGAGCTTTGCCGCCGCGCTCGTGGCGGGGGGCATGCCCGCCGTGCTCGGCTGGGTGCAGCCCGTGCTCGACGACGTGGCCACCATGGCCACGACCGATCTGTACCGCCGCCTCTGTGGGGGCGACACGCCGACCGAGGCGGTTGCGTTCGTGCGGGAGCGGCTGCACCAGGCCGACGCGGCGCTGCCCCCAAACCAGCGCCCGTCCCACGCCTGGGGCACCCTGCACTTGCTGGTGAAGAATCCGCGTGGGTTCGTGGTGGACACCGCTGCCGCCGCTACGCTTCCGCCCGCGCCGATGACGGGCTCGTCGCTCTACCGCTTCTTGGGCGAGACGGGGGGCATGCGCGTGCTCGAGCAGGGCTTCGTGGGGCGTCGGCGTGCCTTGCAGCGCCTGCTTCGTGTGCTTCGTGTGGAGCGGCGGGGAGGTCCTCGCCTCGCGGGCGCGATGGTGCTCGGGATGAAGGGCGTGGGGAAGTCTTGCCTGGTCGGCCGCGCGCTCGAGCGTCGCTCGCAGACGGGATCGCAGCGGGGTGTGATCGTGCTGCACGGCGTGCTCGACGACGTCACCGTGGTGCAGCAATTCCTGGAGCTTGCGCTCGAGCGGGAGGATTCGAAGGCCGAAGCGATGCTCATGCGCGACGAGCCTGTGCCCCAGCGCTTGCGGCGATTGCTGTCGGGGCCCTGGGCGCAGGAGTCGATCGTGATCGTGCTCGATGACTTCGAGCAAAACCTCGAGGTGCGCGTGGATGGTGATGCCTGGCTCGAGCCTGACGCCGCCGCGCTGCTGGAGGTGCTCTTACCCGTGTGTCGGAGCAAGGCGCCGAAGCTCTTGGTGACCACGACCGCTAGCTTTCGCACGATCACGGGTGAGGAGGACTCGCTCGCCGAGCTGCCGCTGGGGCCGTTCGAGTCGCCCACCGTGCGGAAGCTGTGGAACCGCATGGCCTTGGAAGAGAAGGTGACCGCGCTTTCGCCGGGCGCGTGGGCGGAGCTGGCCGATCGGCTGGGGAGGAACGCGCGGGTGCTCGACTGGGCGAGGACCTTGCTGAATGGTGCACCGAAGGAGAAGGCCGAACAGATCGCTCGCGAAGCGGGCGAGGTGCTGCCCGCGTGGCCAAAGGGGTCCGCGCCGAGCGACGAGAAGGTGGCCGAGCTTGCGCGGATGTTCCTGCGGACGCTGGCGATGGACGAGGCGCGGCAGAGGTTGAGCACGGACGCGTTGACCTTTGTCGAGCGCGCGCGCGTGTACGACTGGCCCGTGCCGCGAGAGGCGTTCGAGGGGTTGATCGAGGGGTTGGAGGGCGTGTCGCTGGAGCGGGATGTGACCGTGTTGCAGAACCTCGGGATGCTGGAGGTGGGCGAGCTGGACGGGGCGCGCGCGCATCGGGTGAGCCCGTTAGTGGAGCCTGAGTTCAAGGCCGACGATGGCGAGCGGTGGCATCGGGTGGCGGCGGAGTTTTGGGAGCAGGCGTCGCAGCGCGAGGGGGTGCGGGAGTGGTTTGAGCGGGTGCGGCGAGCGTGGGAGCACGCGCTCTCGGGGAAGCACGAGGAGGTTGCGGGCCGCTGCGGTCGTCGCATCAACGTCCAGCTAAACCTGAGAGGCCTGTACCGAGACAATCGGGCTCGAGCACGCCGTCACCTCGCGGCGCTCCCCAATTCCGAAGCCGGCCTCTTGTGGGCGGGCACGGCCGAGCAAGTCGCGGGCGACGCCCGCAAGGGCTGGGCGCTCTACGAACGGGGAGAAGCGATGGCTCTCGCCCGAGAGGCCACGGGTCCCGAGCTTGGAGAAATCTTGTGGCAAGGCTCCGACATTCTCGAAAAACTGGGCCGCTACACCGAGGCCGAGCCACGCCTGCTGCGGGCCATCGCAAGCGCAAACCAGGACAACGAGCCCGACCAGGGGCTCATCGCCCGAGCCTCGCACTCCCTCGCCTTCGTTCAATCAAGAATGGGGAGGCTCGCTGAAGCTAGAGCCAACTTCGAGCGCGCCGTCCACCTCAAGACCCATCTCTACTCCACGGAGGCGCACCCCGACGTCGCCGCCTCTCTGCATTCTCTGGCGGGCGTCCTGAAGGCGCAGGGAGACCTCACTGGCGCTCGGACTCACCTCGAGCGCTCTCTGGCCATCCTCATGAAGGTGCATGGAACCGACGAGCACCCATCCGTCGCCGCCTCTCTCCACCAACTAGCGGGCGTCCTCCTGGCCCAGGGCGACCTCAGTGGCGCCCGCGCTCGCCTCGAGCGCTCTCTTGCCATCCTCATGAAAGTGCACGGAACCGACGAGCACCCCGACGTCGCCACCTCCCTCCACGAATTCGCGGTCGTCCTCCTGGCCCAGGGAGACATCCGTGGCGCTCGCGCTCGCCTTGAGCGCTCTCTCGCAATTCTCATGAAGGTGCACGGAACCGACGAGCATCGCGACGTCGCCATCTGTCTCCATTCTCTCGCGAACATCCTTCTGACGCATGGGGACCCTACCGCCCGCGCTCACCTTGAGCGCTCACTCACCATCCTCATGAAGGTGCACGGAACCGACGAGCACTCCGACGTCACCGCCCTACTCCGTACTCTTGCTCTCGTCCTTCAGGCGCAGGGAGACCTCACTGGCGCCCGCGCTCGCCTCGAGCGCTCTCTTGCCATCCTCATGAAGGTGCACGGAACCAACGGGCACCCCGACATCGCCGCCTCTCTCTATTTTCTCGCCCTCGTCCTTCAGGCGCAGGGAGACCTCCCTGGCGCTCGCGCCCGCCTCGAGCGCTCTCTGGCCATACTCATGAAGGTGCATGGAACCGACGAGCACCCCTCCGTCGCCACCTCTCTCCACGCATTGGCCAATATCCTTCAGGCCGAGGACAAGCCCGACGAGGCCATCGCGACCTTTCGCCGCTCGCTTGAAATCAAGCACCGTGTTTTCGGGACCCGGGACCACTACCACTCGGCCGAGACCGAGGTCTCCCTGGGCTTCCTCCTCCTCAAGCTCAACCGCCCCGAGGAGGCCGTCGAACCACTCACTCACGCCTACGCGGTCCTCCGCGCCCAGGTCCCCAACCATGCCCTCATGCCCACCCTCCGCCAACTGTTCGACAACACCACCGCAGGCACCACCCCGTCGCCCTAGCCCCAACCAGATCATTCCCCGCCCGCCGCCGCACTACACCCCTGAACCCCGATGGACACCGTGCTCTCCGATATCGATCTCCTCGGCCCCCCCGTGGAGGACCTCGAAATGCGCCGCCTCCGTAACGCTGCGGGGCAAGCCCTGTTCGCCGACGATGCGCCCGACCTGATGAAGATCGGCCGCTTCACGATCGAAGATCAGATCGGCGCAGGCGGGCAAGGTGCGGTGTACCTGGTGTACGACCCGCAGCTGGATCGCAAGGTCGCGCTCAAGCAGCTCACGGCCACGCACCCGGACCACGTCGCTCACCTTCGGCACGAGGCGCTGGCGCTGGCGCAGGTGAGCCACGACAACGTGGTGAAGGTGTTCGAGGTGGGCGAGGACGAGGCGGGGCGGCCGTTCTTGGTGATGGAACTGGTGGACGGGCAGACGCTGCGACAGTGGTTGGCGAGCGCGCCGCGGCACTGGACGCAGGTGGTCGACGCTCTCCTCGCGATCGCCCAGGGGCTGGCGGCGATCCACGAGGCCAACCTGGTGCACCGCGATGTCAAACCACACAACATCGTGATCACGCCCGAAGGGAAGGCGAAGCTCGTCGACCTGGGAATCGCCACCACGGGCGCGGATGCCTCGACCCCGCACGCGGGGACGCGAGGGTACATGGCCCCCGAGCAGCACGAAGGAGCGGCGAGCGCCCACAGCGATCAGTTTGCGTTCTGCGTGACCCTGCACGAGGCCCTCTATGGCGAGCGGCCCCCGCAGGCGAGCGCAGCTTCGGCCCCGGCCCGCCCCCACGGATCGATCACCCCCGAGTCGGGCTCCGCACCTGGCACCGCCAACGACGATCACTACGCCGAGCGCGGGCCCGCCCAGTCGATACAGCGCGCACCCAAGCGGCTCGCCGCGGTGCTCCAGCGGGGACTCGAGCCCGAGCCCAGCGACCGCTACCCCACCATGCGCGCCCTGGCGATCGATCTGCATCGGGTGCGCCGCCCACGATCGCCGTGGCTCGTCCCCATGATCGCAGCCACGGGCGGCCTGGCGCTCGGGGCCGCCCTACTCTCCCGCCCTGGGCCCGATGCACTGTGCGAAGAACCAAGCCCCGCCGCCGCGCTCTGGACGGCCGCCGATCACGACGCGGTCCGCTCCTCGTTCCAGGCCACCCGTGTCGCCGACGCGGAGCGCTCGTTCGAGGCGGTGGACACCATGCTCACGGCCACCACCCACGCGCTCGACCAACGCCTGGCCGAAGTGTGCGAGGCGAGCCCCGATTCCGACGACCAACGCTTGGCCCTCGCGCAGATCCGTGAAGACCACGGCCGGGTGCGATCGCTCGTCGCTTCGCTCTCCGAGGTCGACGCGTCGTCGGTGGTCGAGGTCCCCGATCGCCTCGCCACCTCGCTGAGCCGTCTGCGCCCAGGGCCGCAAGACGCCTGCGAGCTCGCCGAGCCCGCGGCCACGTCGCACGCGCTCGACACGATGCTCTCGCACGCGGTCGCCGAGGGCGTGGCGGGCCGCTACGACGAAGCCCTCGCCGAGGCCCAGCGCGCGCTCGATCAGCTCCGCGGCGAGGCCCCAGGCCCCACGCTCGCGCTCGCCCAGCTCGTTCGCGGCCGCCTCGCCTTCGACGCCCGCCGCCTCGACGTCGCGCGGCGTGAGCTGGAAGAGGCCCGCTCGCTCGCCGAGAGCCTCGACTGCGACGGCCTCGGCGCGGAGGCGCTGTCGCTGTGGGCCAAGGCCGAGCTGCTCGACACCCAGCCCAACATCGCCGCGGCCGAGCGAGCCGTGCGCCAAGCGATGGAGAAGCTCGACAGCCTCGGCGACGAAAGCGGCCCGCGCCGCGCCCAGGCGCTCAACAGCCAGGGTTTGGTGAAGCTGCGCCAGCGGCACTACGACGAGGCCGCCGCCAGCTACCACGCCGCCATCGCGATCCGCGAGGCCCTCACGCCCGTGCCCGCCCTCGCGCTCTCGGACACGTACCTCAACCTCGCCATCGTCCAGGCCCGACAAGGGCAGGCCGACGCGGCGATCGAAACCCTGCACCACGCACGCACGCTGCGGGAGCAGGTCCTCGGCCCCGAGCACCCCAGCCTGTATCGGATCCACGCGAGCCTGAGCTATCGGCTCCTCGAGCAAGGCGACTTCGAGGCCTCGGAGAACGCCCTGCGCCGCGCACTGACGCTCGCCGCGGGACTCGGCGCCGACCACCCTCGCCTCGCGCAGCTCCACATCGCGATGACACGGCTGCTCGATCGTCGGCACGCGTTCGACGAAGCCCTCGAGCACGCCCAGACCGCCGACTCGATCCTCGTGGCCGCCCATGGCCCCACCACGGTCAAGCGCATGGCCTCGCTGGAGGCGATGGGACAAGTCTGTCTCGACGCGGGGTGGAACGGGCGGGCGATCCCTTTCCTCGAGCAAGCGCTCGAGGTCCAGAGCGCCAACGACCCGCGCGCGATCGATCTGGCGATCGGCCGCGGCAAGCTGGCCTCCGCCCTCGCGCGGGTGGGTCGAGCCGAGGCCGCGCGGCTGCTGTTCGATGAGGCCGTGCGCCCGTTCGAGGCCGACCCGTCGTTGCGCGCTGATGCCTACTATCCCGAGCTGCTGCTGCGGCGCGCCGAGGTGCTCCTCGAGCACGAGGCGATCGACGAGGCCCTCGACTCGCTGCGAAAGGCCGAGTCGTGGTGGGACGAGCGGGGCGACAACCCCGAACGGCTCGCGATCACCCGCTTCACCTTGGCCCGCGCCCTATGCCCCCGCGGCCTCGGCTACGTCGAGGCTCGGCAGGCGTTCGCGTACTTCACCACCGCGGACACCGAGGGCGCCATTGCCACTCGGGCCGCGCTCACCGAGCTGCTCAATCACCGCTGCCCCGATACCACCGTAGAAGAAGATCACCCCCACCCGTAACGAATGGTCGCCTTCGCGCGGCCCAGGGGTGGAGACAGCAACCATCATGACCCAACCAATCAATCTCACATTCTTGGCGACGGTAAACAGCGCCATTGCACTTCACTCTCCCGGGCTGGACCCCGACGGCACGGGTTTCTTCGTGGCGCTCAAAAAGCAATCCACGGAGACCATCAAGCTCCACCTCAAAGGCGACGGGAGTGCCAACCACGCGCTCATCACTGGGGTGCGCAGCGTGGTCACCCCCGATGGAGGGCTGGGCCCGTGGACGGACTGGAACCCGCAAAACGGTCTGTTCGTGCTCCCGGGCGTGCTCGTGCTGGGCGACACGATCCGCATCGAGGTGGACAACTCCGCCAACGCCCCGACCACACCCCAAGGCGGCGGGCACTTTCGTGTGGTGGAGGAAGGCGGCGGCCTCGTGTTGGCCTCCGCTCCCAGCGCGCCCGCCCCTCCCGACTCTCCGCGCCAGCGAGCCCACCCGTGACCGAGCCGCCATCGACCGTGGGACGCCCGCCACCGCAGGCGGGCGCCCAGGTGATCCGCATGCAGACCCCATCGGGCGCGGGGCGACGAGACCACGCGCTGCTCATCGGGGCACCGCTCGCAGGGCTCGAGGGCGTGGACTCGTGCTTGGCGCTAATGCAGCGCTGGCTCCGATCGCGAGGCTTCACGGTGGTCGAGCCCGTCGTGGCTTCCGAGGGCGCGCGCATCGAAGAACAGATGGCCGCCCTGCTCGGCGATGTAGAGCCTGGCGATGGGGTCGTTGTCTACTACGCGGGCCACGGGGTGCAGGTGCTCCCCCGAGCCGATGAGCACCCCCGCCCGCTCGCGGTGCTCCTGCCCATCGATGCGTTGACGGCCGAGGTCGTCATCACGGGCGAGGACTGGATTCAGTGGCTCGCCGCTCTGTCCTCCACCGCGGAGCCCGAGGGCCGCGCGGGCGGTGGCCCTGGCGTCACCATGATCGTGGAGTGCTGCCACGCCGCCGCCTTGATGGAGCACTGGCCCGATGCCATCACGCGAGCGGCGATCATGCAGAGGATCCGCCACGACCTCGCCGCTCTGCGGCAGGCACATCGAGCCACCTTCGATCCCCTCCCGAAGGTCGTGCGTGTGCTCGCCTCGGGAAGGGACGAGCGCGCCGACGTCGGGCAGATGACCCGCGCCCTGGTCGAGCGGCTCGAAGAACACCCCGACGAGCCTTGGTGGGCGCTGATGGATCGCCTGCGCGCGGGATGGAACAAGCCCGGGCAGCACCCCGCGACCACAGGACCCACCGATCGCGTGCCATTGTCGACCGACCGCTTTGCACGCCCGACCGGGCTCATCCCCTGCGCGCGATCGGGCGGTGTTTGGCGGCTGGAGATCGGCGCGGCGACGGGCTGGGTTCCGCATCGCCGCTTGGCGCTCACCTCCTCGCTACGGCTCCCTCCCGCCGCCTCGGCGACGCTCGATCCAGATGGTTCCCGCCTCCACATCGCGGGGCCTGGCCCGACCTCCGACGCGCTCCGCGAGGACTTCGCGTGGGCGATCCCGGGCCCGCAGACATCGCGCGCCGTCGTCGTCGTTCGCGGCGGGCGGGCTCGCGAGCGGGCCGACCTCGCCCGTCGACTCGAGCCACTCGTGGCGCTCGTCGACCAGGCCGCCCATGCGTCGGTGCGCACCGACGACCATATCGGCTTTCACGTCGTGGCCGATGCTGTCGAGATCTACGATCGATGGGGCGAGCGGGTCGCCCAGACCTCCCGCGACGACCCCGCGCTATGGTCCGCGTGGATCGATCGACTCGTCGCCCTCGACGACTGGCTCGATCTCGCCAACCACCGCTCGCCGTGGCCGCCCGACAGCCTCACGCTTCGATGGGGAACGTTCCGCGACACGACACCGCGGCCCTTCCGCGCCGAACAACCCGTCGTCGATCCAAGCGCATCGCTGTGGGTGGAGGTCAGCGCGGCCCCATGGATGCGAGCGTACGTCTCCGTGTTTCGAATCCTCGCCGATCGCTCGGTCCGATCCCTCAGCGCGCACGCGCCACGGGGGCTGCCCTTGGCCGGCCACTACTCCACGGCGGCCCTCGGCACGCCCGACCACCCGTTGCGATTCGACGGGCCCCGCGACGCGATTGGCGGTGAGTCCCGAACGGAGTGGCTCGTCGCGCTGATCTGCGATCGCCCGATGTCGCTGTCGATGTTGGCCTGCGGCCCCGTCTCGGCCCAAGGCGGAGCCCCACCGCAGGTGTGCCGCGGCGACGACCCCCACGCGCCCCGCATGGCTCTCATCGCGCGGCGGTATCGGCTCGATCCCCCCACGAACGCTCACGGAAAGCGAGCCTCGAGCCCCGCCACAAACCGCCCCCCAACCGCACTCGGCCGATAGACCTCCACCTCCCCCACACGAAACCCCGAGCGCAACAGCGGCGCCGAAATCTCCGCCTGCACCATCACCGCCAAGAACCGTCGCGGCGCCCACGAAAACCCCGCGCTGCCATCAAACGCAAACCACGGCCGCCGAGAGGTCCGCCCATCGGCAACCCCATCGCCAACGGGGTCACCCCGCAGCAAGCCTCCCTCGGCACCACCGCACAGCGGAAATTCGAACACGGTCGCAACCGTCGGGGTCCAGCACCCACGCGCGCCCACGGTCCACAACGAAATCTGACCGCCGATCCCCTCGCTCGCCACTTCCGTGCGCGGCAGCCAGTAGTCGCCGAGAAGCTCCGCCCGCCAGCGCGGGCCGATCACTGCGCCCGCAATGCGAAAACCACCGCCAACATTGGGCACCGCACCCACGATCGCACCGCCGCCAGCCCGCATCCCAAACCGAACGCGGCGCGGCAAAGCGGGCGCAGGCTCGGCGTCGGCCGACGACACCACAAGGCCCGAATCGCTCGGCGGGGTCGCGGGCGGGGTCGGCTCCGAGGCGGGCGGCTCCACCTCGACCTCTGGCGCGGGCTCCTGCGGCGGCTCCACCACGGGCCCGGGCGGCACGCGATTGAGGACAACGCTCGGATCGACCGCAATCGCAATGATGAGCGCGGTCGCGTCCACGAGCACATCACAGCGCTCATCAAAGGTCTCTCGGGTCGTCACCCCCGACTCGGTCTGCGTGCGCAGCGAGAGCCGAAAGCCACCGCCCTCGACCTCCACGATCGTGCCTTCGGCTCGCACCTCGGCCTGCCCCTCGACACTTGGCCGCTCGCCCAAGTATCCGCGCAGGCCCTCGCGCACGGCGGCTTCGTCGGGGCAGCCAGGCGGGACGTTCCACGCGAGACTGACCGCGCCTTCCTCGGGCGGAGCGTCGGCCGAGGGAACGTCACCCGACTCCGTAGCGGGAGCGACCACGGCCCCCTGCGCGGCCGGGCTCCAGACCGCAATAGCCAGCAGCCAGCCGAGCGTACCCGTGGTCAAGCGACCGTTCCGATCGATCTAGAAGCGGTACTCGACCGACAGCGGCAGGATCTCGAAACCGATCAAAAAGCCGCCGCTCTTGTCTTCACCACCCGCGGGCAGGGCATCGGTGTGCACCTGAAAGCCGATGGGGATGTTGAGGTCCATGCCGACGCCAAGCTGGTCGAGCAAGAACAGCCGCACGCCACCACCCGGCCGAAGGTTGAGCGTCCAGGTCTTGAGTCGCTCCTGGCGACGCTCCTCGCGACCGCCTCCGACCTTTGGATACGCCCACCAGCCAAAGCCAAGCGAGCCGCGCACGAACGGCACGAGCCATGGCTTCTTGTCGACGTAGAAACGGTGGGTGTAGCCCGCGTAGACATCCCAGCCCACGACCCCGCCTGGCTGACAGTTGCCGTCTTGCGAAGAGTCGCAATCGTCGAGCCGAAAGTTCTCCCAGTCGCCGCGATCGAACAGCAAGCTGGCGCCGACGTGCACCCAGTGGCGCGCGAGCTTGGGCGAGAGCTGACGGTCGTACTGGAAGGTGAAGCGCCCCTTGGGCAGGTAACCCACCGCGCCGATCTGAAACGGCGAGAGGAACGAGATCGCGTTGCCCCCGACCACCACTTCGGGCCAGTCGTAGTTGCCTCCACGGGACGAGCCGCTGGCACCGTTTTGCGTGCTGAAGCCACCGCTGGCCGACGGGGCGGCGAGCGCTTCGGTGGGCATGGCCACGAACGTGAGGAGGGCGAGAAGAAACGGGGCGAGGGTGCGCAGTCCGAACATGGGGCCTCGGCCGCGATCGTAGCAGCCCCTCACCGAACGTGCTTCGGTGCCTGGCAGGTCATCGGGAAAGCCCCGTGGGTAGTGCACGCGGCCATCGGCGTCGAAGGCTGTGTTCAGTGCTCGCGGGGCTTTCCGATAGCCTGCTAGAGCACATCGAACATGGTGACGCGAGGCCCGCTTCTGCGGGCCAATACGGCGGGTCGGTATCAGGGGCTACGCAACCATCTCGCGTGATCGCGAGATGCCGCGACCGATCGCGCGCAATCGCGGTGGGGTGAAATGCAACGGTGCGGGATACTACGGGCGATGGTTCGATTCGCGCTGGCCGCCCTCCTCAGCCTCGCTCCCCTCGCCTGTCACGACGAGGTCGGCAACGACAGCGATCTGGTCGGCGGTTCGTGCCATGACAACCGCGACTGCGTGGACCGCTGCGTCGAAGGCGGAGATTTTCCCCACGGTACGTGCACCGTCGAGTGCCACGACGATCGCGACTGCCCCGATCACACCTGGTGCGTCGACAAGAAAGGCGGCGTGTGCCTGCTGTCGTGCGACATCGACGAGCACTGTCGCGACGACTACAAATGCAAGGACACCAATCGCGAAGGCGCGGGCGGCAAGGTCGACGTCTGCATCAAGTAGGCTCCCGAGCCCCCTAGATTCGTCGGAATACGCGTTGCACAACGAACGTGCATGCACGTTCGTTCGTCTTCTGCCTGCCTTTGTCTAACACCTACGGCAGCGGATATTCGCCCATGAGCTGGGCGAACGAGTTCTGCTCCCCCGGGGGGCAGAACTCCTTGTGTCCCTCGGGACACGCCGCCATTCCCTCGAGCGGGGCGCACATATCTACGAAGCTCGGGTCACCATCCACCGTGGCGTGGAGCAGGTCGCCGGGTAGATCGACGCGATCGAGTCCCATGCCGATCGCCGCCTCGCGGCTCACGGCCGCCGCGGTGACCGTGACCGGGATCGAATCGGAAGAGGACGCGAAGACTAGGCCCACGTTCGATGGGTTGACGTTCCCACAGTCCGGGCTCGCGATGCCAAGGACCCCGCCACCGAACGGATTGGTCGGCGTGACCACGACCATCGCGTAGTCGCCCGAAGCCGGCCGAACGTCGGTGACCTCGACGTCGAACGCAGCCCAATCCACGGCGACTGCGGCCAAGACCTCGGCTCGCCGTGGCCCCTCGCCGTAAGGAGCAAGCTCTTCTCCATCGAACGAGCCCGCGAGCACGGTCTGGTTCATCGTGGCGTCGTCTGCTCCGCTGGTGAGCGTGGCGCCATCGAAGTTCACAAACAACACGCCTGCGGCGTCGGAGGGGCCCGTCCCCCCTTGGGTATCGTCGGTGGAATCGGATCCGGTCGAGCCTGTGTCGAGGGTGGTCGGACCCATCGTATCTCCAGAGCCCGCTCCCGTGGCCACGCCAGAGGTTGGTCCATCCATCGCACCGCTTGCGCTCGGGTCGTCATCGCCCGACGTGACTCCCGTGCTCGTGCCTTCTGAGTCTTGGTCCCCGAGGGAGGTGGGGTCGTTCGTACAGCCACCGCCCAGAGCCACTGCGACCGCGATGCCGATTAAAGAAGTGCGAGACATGCCCATGAGTGTCGCCAACCGCGTCGATCCGTGTGCTGCTATGGGCTCGACGCGATCGCGCATGCACGGCGGATCCGCTCGCGAACGGGCGAGGACGGGTGAGTCCGCAAGAACTCCACGGCGGCCTTCGTTGCCCTCGGCGCTCCGCGACCACAGTTCACGACGACACGCAGTGCCGTAGCCTCGGGTCGCAAGACGCCATGGGGATAGCGGCTGGTGTAGTCGCGCAACGCCGCCCCCGCGCGGGTCCATTGCTCGGCCTCGATCGCAGTCGTGGCCGCTCGAAGCAAGGCCGCCTCACCTGCGACATCGAGGGCCGAGTGTTCATCGGCCTTCGGATCGACAGCGAGCGGTGCTTTGGTAGAGGGGCGCTGAAGCGGAGGAGCTTCGCGCGCGACCGCGGGGGCGCCCGACTTTTGTGATGGGACCACGGCCTCCTGCGGTGCAGCTCTAGGCTCGACGGCATGCGGCCCTGCGCCTGAAGCTGGCGCTCGCACTTCACCTGCGGAGCTCGGGACCGCAGCGTGCGGCTCCGCGGGACTATCGTCGGGCATCGCCACCGCTTCGGCTTGAGAGGGCGGGGCCACCGTGAAGCCTCCCCGTTTCTTGGGCGCGACCGTGTACGCAGAACCATCGTCCTTCGCCTCGTAGCTCGCCGCCTGGGATGCATCGGCGACGGTGCGCTGCGGCGCTGTGCTGCCGCTCAGCCATACGAGCAGCGCGGCGGCCACAAGGAGAATCCCGCCACCCGCAAGCCACGGACCCATGCGGGGGCCGGCCGCGGAGGGTGAGGCCTCCAATGCGGGCGCGGGCTCTCCCGCTGCGATACGAGCGACGAGCCCTCGACGCATGCGCGCGACCGCATCGGCGGGTGGAGCCTGTTGCTGCCGCGCGCCCTCGATCCATCGGCGCTGTAGCTGCTCGCGCTCACTCATGGCGCTCCTCCTTTAGATGCGCTCGGGTGAACTCGGCAAAGGCTCGACGGGCGAGTCGAAGCCGGCTGTACACGGTGTTGAGCTTCCACCCCGTCGCTTTTTCGATCTCGGGCCCGGTCAATCCTTCGATCTCCGTCAGCTCGAACACCGTACGCATGCCCTCGTTGAGCGTGCCCAAGAAGCGCTCCAGAATCTGCGCGGCCTCGACATCTTCGGTGGTTCGAGCATTGGCCGACTCCGCAGGGGGCAACGCATGCAGAGCCCGACGGCGGCGCTGCTGCGTCCGCACGCGGTTGCACGACACGCCGCGTGTGATGCCGTAGAGCCACGAGGTCATCGCCCCTCGCTCCTCGTAGCGATCGAGCCCGTGATAAACGACAAGAAAGACATCCTGAACTACGTCCTCGCGCTCATGCGGCAGCACGCCGAAGCGCCCCGCAACTCGCCACACAAACGCATGATGCTGGGCATAGAGCCGCTCGATCATCGCGAGTCGGTCCGAACGCTCGTCGGGCGACGAAGCGACGTTGGGCGCGGAGGCAGGCATCAACCGAGAGTGTTCGTCCGTACATCCAGTGGATGTCGCGAGCCTCCCGATTCCGTCAGTCGCGACGCGACAAGCCCACGCCAATGGAGAACATACCCCCTAGCGGGGCGTCGCAGCATGTGTAACCTGTCGAATCCACTACGAAATTGAGGCGCTGCACGGGCACGATGGCGTCGGCCGCGAACCATAGGTCGCCGCCCCAACGGGCTCGCCACTGCACGCGGGGGCCCGCAAACACACCCACCCAGGCCTGCCGACCTCGGTGCCCCCGCAGCTGCTGCCCCGCCCCGCGCCCAAACGCGGGCCCGCCCGCAACGCCCGCACACAGCGGCAGTGCCAACCGATCGTCGAGCAGCCGCCACACCGCGCAACCGTGCGCGCCTACGGTCAGCATTTGAAGGGTGACGAGCAACCCGGACTGCGGCTCGAGCTGCCGCGGCACGATGTACATGAGGTCGATCCCCGCCGCCCAACGCTCGGCCACCACCTCGAGCGCCGCCGTGGTCGCGGGATGAACGAGGTGGAGCGTGCCAACGGAGACGCCCGCGCCGGCCTGCCCACGCAACCGCAGCCGATCGGCGATGGAGCCGCGGACAGGCTCGACGAACGTACGAGGAGCGGCTTCCCCTGTGGCCGCGGGCTCGGGGTCTGTCGCTGACGCACGACCAGCGGTTCCGCCTGCGTCGGGCTCCCGATCGAGCTCGGCCTCCTCCGTGACGTCGGGCTCCGCCGCGGGCTCGGGGACCTCGGCCGTCTGCGCGCCCGCGGGCTGCACGGCCAGCGCGATCACCAGCACGGACGCGTCATACAGCGCCACGCAGGACTCGGCCGAGAGCGCGCGCTGATGCACCACGCCCTCCACGGCAAACTCGAGCGTGCCTCGCAGCACGCTCGGATCGTCTCTGCGTGCACGGAGCCGCACGCCACTCAACGTGTCGGAGGTCGGTAGAGAGGCTCGCACCCGCGCGCCGAGGGCGGAGTCGTCGCCACACGCCCCCTCCACCACAACTGGCAGTGCGTCTGTCAGCGCGTCGGCGGTGGGCTCGGCGGCGGCGGGCCCCGCTGCCATCGAGACCCATGCGGCGATAAACCAAGCGACCATGGGCCCAGTGACAATAGCGGACTTGCGGCAGCCCCATCGCCGAGGCGCTGCGCGAGCGTCGACCGTGCAACCATTGCTCCCGAAGTGGCCGCATGCCAGGAAAAGTCACAGCCGTGCGGTAGCGAGGCACGTTCGCGGCTTCCACCCCCCGCGGGCCCCTATGGTAGTTCCTCAGCATGCCGCTTGAGGCCGCGCCCTACCTGCTGTCTATCGACCACCTCCTCACCGAGGACGAGCGCCTCGTATGGAAGTCATCGCACGACTTCTGCAAGCGACGGATCGCCCCAACGATCGAGCAGCACTACGAAAACGCGACGTTCCCCAAGGAGCTCATCCCCGAGTTTGCCGAGATGGGATTCTTGGGCGCGCCATTTGAGGGCTACGGCTGCGCGGGCATGAACCCCGTGGAGTACGGGCTCACGATGATCGAGCTCGAGCGCCAAGACAGCGGCATCCGCTCGTTCTGCTCCGTGCAGACCGCGTTGGTGATGTTCCCGATCTACGCGTACGGCTCCGAGGAACTCAAAGAGCGAATCTTGCCCGGCATGGCCAAGGGTGAGCTCATCGGCTGCTTCGGCCTCACCGAGCCCAACGCGGGCAGCGACCCCGGCTCGATGCGCACCCACGCCAAGCAGCAGGGTCCGGACGGCGACTTCATCCTCAACGGCCAGAAGTTCTGGATCACCAACAGCCCCGTCGCCGACGTCTGCGTGGTGTGGGCCAAGACGCTCGAGCATGGCTCCGACACCCCCGTGATCCGCGGGTTTGTCGTGGAGCGCGGCATGAAGGGCCTGTCCACTCCCGAGACCAAGGGCAAGCTCAGCATGCGCGCCTCGATCACGGGTGAGATCGTGCTCGACGAGGTCCGCGTGCCCAAGGAGAACATGCTCTCCATCAGCGGTCTCAAGGGTCCGCTGTCGTGCCTCACCCAGGCCCGCTACGGCATCGGCTGGGGTGTGCTCGGGGCCGCGATGGACGTGTACGAGCGCGCGCGCCAATACACGATGGATCGCGTGCAGTTCGATCGCCCACTGGCGAGCTTTCAGCTCACCCAGCGCAAGCTCGTCGAGATGCACAACGAGATCAGCAAGGGCTTGCTGCTCGCCCACCACTTCGGTCGGGTTAAGCAAAACGCCACGCTCTCACCCGTGCAGGTCTCGTTCCTCAAGCGCGACAACGTGCGCATGGCCCTGGAGACCGCTCGTACCGCCCGCGCGATGCTCGGCGGCAACGGAATCATGGGCGAGTTCCACATCATGCGGCACATGTGCAACCTTGAGACCGTGTTCACCTACGAGGGCACGCACGAGGTCCACACCCTCGCGATGGGTCGCGCGATCACAGGCATCTCGGCGTTCGCCTAAGGCGATCTCTGCCCGCCTGGACGAAGTTCGGAGCGGCAACCGCTCAGCCTCCCGAGGCCCCCGGGTCGGGCTGGGCCCGGGAGCGCTCCTTCGGATCCTCGTGGGGCGGGACCGGACCGTACTCACGGCGACCTGCACCGTGGCGCGCAAAGGGCGAGCTACGGCCCTCTCCGCCGAGTTCTGGGCATTCGCGCCCACGTCTCGCTCCGCGCGCGGGAATCCGTTAGGCTGCCGATCCCGGTGGTGCATCCCGTCCAGAGCGTGATCGAATCGCTGCAGGCGGCCAGTCGATGCCCTCGTCTCCACGTCAACGCAATGTTTGATGGCGTGGTTTGCCCTGATTTCATCCGAGACCAGTGGCGCGAGCGGCTCATTATCGACCTGGACCCCAGCTACCCGCTCGATCTCACCTTCCTCGAAGAGGCGTTGTCGGCCGACCTTTCGTTCGGCGGCTACGTCACTCGTTGCACGTTCCCCTACGGCGCCATCTATGTGGTCGCCGATAGGAGCACGGGCCGCGGCATCGTGCTCGACCAAAACATGCCCGACTCGGTCAAGCGAAGTCGCTACGGCAAGGACGGCGACGGCAAGCGCCCGCTGCGGCCCGTCACCGCCGAAGAGGGCGGGCTGCCCGCGGAGTCCGAGGGTCCCTCGGCTCAGTCCGCGGTCACCGTCACCAGCGAGGACGCGAGCGCAACGGCGACGCCCGAAGAAAAGGCCGACGAGACCCAGGTCAAGAAGCGTCGCGCCGCCTTCAAGGTGATCGACGGCGGCGGCGCCTAGCAGGGCATGAACCGCACCACCACACGAGTCATCTCGGGCGCCGTCTTGGGCCTGACCATCGTCGCGTTCTCGTTTTGGTGGGTGTTCATCCGCGCCCCCGGGCCGATCGCGGTCTGCGACCACATCCTCGAGGTCACGCTCGCCGAGTCCCGCGACCAGTCGCTGAGCGAAGAGACGCAAGCCCGCCTGGTCGAGTCGACCCGCGACCAATGCATCCGGCACAAGCACGACAAGCTGCTGCTTCGCGGACGCATCAAGTATGCCGCGTATGCCAAGTGCGTGATGGATGCCGACGACCTCGTTGCTATCGGCCGCTGCTGAGTACTTGGTCAAGACATCGCTGTCACAGTGTGGCCCGCTAACCCCCGACACACCCCGAGGAAAGTCCCCGGGTGGGCCACCCATTGAACGTAGGCCCCGCACGATTGCGTTGGGTCATGATGTACGCACTGGCTCGACGGAAGTCTTCGTGAATACTCATGCATGGCTTTTCGATGGTTTTTTAGTTTGGTTTTGTTGGCAGGATGTACGGTCGCCGAAGAGGACGCCCCCGCGGCCGAAGGTAGCTCGGGAACATCCGACGGCGAGGTACCTGAGGCGAGTACCTCCACATCTTCCCCCGAGGCTGACTCTAGTAGCAGCGAGACGGGCGTCACCGCCGAGTGCACGGAAGAAACGGTGGACGTCGACTGCCCGATAACGGGGGTCAAGATCGGCTGTGTTGCCGCACGCTGTGTCGAGGGAGCGTGCAGCTACGAAGGTCTTCCCGACGGCACAGCGTGTGACTACGAATTCGACCCGGGCACGTGCCACAACGGGACTTGCTGGTACGAGTGCCAGGACGACGAGGACTGCTACGCCGACACTTGCGACGTGAACACATGCGATCGCAATCGGTGCGTCTATGGCTCCCTCGACGACGAGCCCGCGGCCGATGACGACCAAACCGACGGAGACTGCTCGGTGGTCTTTTGCGTAGACGGTCAGCCCGAAGATCGCGAAGACGCGGACGACCCCGCGGACGACCGAGATCCGTGCACGATCGGAAGCTGTGTAGAGGGCGAGACCGTGCAGGAGCTCGCGCCCGAAGGCACCCGCTGCTCGGAGAGCGGCACGTGCGATGCCACTGGGCTGTGCGTGTCGCCGTCGTAAAATAGCGGCGTCACTGGGTCGCCAGCGCCGCGCGCTGGCGACCCCGAACACCTCAACAACGTGGCAGCGCCATGCCCTTGGGTCCATGCACACGGCGGGTAGGACGCGAGCCGTCGCGTTCCTGTCGCCGTGCAGCGACCGCAGGCGTCGAAAATAGGCAACTGAGAGCACCTCGGCGCGTATAGTCGGGGCTATGACGACTTCCGAGGATACGACGGGCACGCAGGCACCGACCCGCGGCCCCGCAGACCGCCCCGCGGCACTGCGCCGTGTCCGGTCGCTCCTGCTGCGCTCGCCCGCGCTCGTTCGTGTGGCCAAGCAGGTCTATCGCTGGCCACCGCTGACGCGAAGCCGTCCGTTTCGCTGGGCGATTGGCCGCCGAGTCGCCGCCGCCGATGCAGCGCTGCCCACCCTGACCCCACGCATTGCGATCGAGACCGTCCTCACCTGCAACGCCAAGTGCTCGATGTGTGTGCACAGCGAAAAGCGCATGGTGGGGGTGATGTCGATGGAGCTGTTTACGCGGCTCATCGACGAGTGCGCGCAGTGGGGTGTGAAGGAGGTCGGGCTGAGCGTGTACGGCGAGCCGCTCGTCGACAAGCACTGGATGGAGCGGGTCAAGCTCGTGCGCAAGGCCGGGCTCAACTACACGTTCTTCTCCAACGCCAGCCTCCTCACCGAAGAAAAGGCCGCCGCCATGCTTGAGCTGGGCGGCTGGACCGAGGTGAACTTCAGCGTCAACGGCTACTCCAAAGAGGTCTACGAGTCGGTCATGCCGCCGCTCTCTCGCGAGCGCGTGTACGGCAATATCGAGAAGTTCTTGGAGCTCAAGCGCAAGCGTGGCGGCGGGCCCAAGGTCACCGTGTCGTGCGTGAGCCTCCAAGAAAACGTGCATGAGCTCGACGACTACGAGCGCTACTGGAGCTCGCGCGTCGATCGAGTCAGCATCGCCGATCGCACCGACTGGCTCGGCGAGCTCAAGAAGACCGACATCGGCCAGGGCGTGCACAAGCGCCTGCGGGTGATGGCGGGCGATGTCTGGAAGCAGCCCTGCCCCACCGTGTGGTCCTCGATGTTCGTCTACTACGACGGTCGGGTGGCACCGTGCTGCGAAGACGCGGGCCTCCGCGAGCTCATCTTGGGCGACACGAACGAGCAGAGCCTGCGGGAGATCTTCTTGGGGCCGACGCTCACCGCGATTCGTGAAGAGCACAAGCGAGGCGAGCGCTGCGGCACATGCAGCAAGTGCCACGTCAACTGGCCGTGGATCTGATCGATCAGTCCTGCTCGCAGCGACGCTTGAGTCCTTCGTTGAGCTTGGCGTAGCTGCGGGTGAGCTGCGATCGCATCAGCCCGATGAGCGGGGGCGCCAGCGGTCCCGAGAACACCTCGGTGTGGATCAAGCGCGAGCCCTCGCCGCGGGGTTCAATGCGAAAGCGATGGCAGCCCGACATGATGAGGGCCGGTCCGCCACGCCACGCGAGCTCTTGGTTTTCGCGCACGGTATCGAGCACCACGGTCAGTTTCTGGGTGCCGAGCGGGCCACCAACATGAAGCGAGAGCGTGCCCTTGGTGCCTTCGCGCAGCGGCCCACGAAGGTCCAGGCCAAGCACGACGCGGTTCCACTCCGACCACTGTCGAAGCTCGGTGAGCACGGCCCACACGGCGGAAGGCGGCGCGTCGATATCGATCTCGGTGTACAGCTCGCGGTCGAACACCGTGCTCGCATACCACTATGGCCTCTGACCGCCTAGGGAAGTGAACCGCAGCACCGCGGACATTTGCCGATGAGAGTCGATCACTCTAAAGTTGCGCGCGGTGACGGCTCTAACATCATTCCCCACTCTCGGAACGCAGCAATCCCCGATCGCGCTCGTGAACGCTATCGAGGCCGACCTCGGCGTGCGTATCGCCTGGAAGGCGCTGGTCCTGCGGCCCAACCAGGACAGCTACACGCCAACGCGCAAGCTGTACGCCGAAGCGGCCAACGAAGGCGGTCATATGTTGGTCGACGGGGAGACGTTCGTTCCCGTGGACTGCCACTGGCACTTCCCCTCCGAGCACACGCTCGGCGCAGACGGCCGCGTGTTCGATGCCGAGGTCCACATCGTGCACGTGCACCAAGACGACGTGCCGTACGCGCTACAGGGCAAGCTCGATTGGTGCAGGATTGCCGTCATCGGCGTGTTCATCAAAGAGGGCAGGAGCACCTACGCCGCCATGAAGGTTGCGGCCGGGGAGGAAGCCGTCACCGTGAGCATCGGCGACCTCATCCCCCTCAAGAGCAAGGCCACCCGCTACAACGGCTCGCTGACGACCCCGCCCTACAGCGAGAACGTCACGTTCATCATCTTTGACAAGCCGATGACCGCCACCGCCAAGCAGCTCAATGACGGCGGGCTCCCCAACGCTCGGCCGTGCCAGGCACAAAACCGTCGCTTCTGCCTGCACGGCGCTCCGCGCCTTGGCAAAGGCAAGCGGTAGGTCGCACTCGCGCCGCACTCGCACTCCCCTCCACGGCAGTGGAGGGCGTGGGGCTATCGCTTCGAATCGTTGGAGAGTCGTGCCCGCAGATCTTTGGCCAGCCGCCGACTGACCTCGAGGCGCGGGCCTCCACCGTCGAGCACAACACAGTGACTTCCTCCCTCGCGCTCGAGCCGATCGATAGACGCCAGCGCGACGATGGACGACCGATGAATGCGGGCGAACAGCTCGGGGGGCAGACGCTGCTCCCACTTTCGCATGGGGATCGAGCACAAGAGCGTCTCCCCTGAGCGCAGATGCAGCTCCGTGTAGTCGCCCTCGGCCCGCACGCAACGCAGGGCGTCGACGGCGATGAGCCGCAGCCCACCGTTGACGGCCACGCTCACGCGATCGGATCCCGCGACGGGCGAGCCCGCTCGGGGTGGCTCTGAGATCCGAGCGAGGGCGCGCGCGAGTCGATCGGGGCGAACGGGCTTGAGCAGATAGTCGAGTGCGTTCACCTCAAACGCCCGCACCGCGTGCTCATCGTACGCCGTCACGAAGATCACCCGAGGGAGCGGCACCGTGCCATCGCACAGTTCGAAGCCCGAGCCACCCGGCATCTGCACGTCGAGGAACACGAGCTGTAGGTCGTGCTCTTGGAGCTGGACGCGAGCCTCGGCCACATTGGCCGCCTCGGCGACCACCTCGATGTGCCGATGCGGCAACAACACCGTGCGCAGGCGCTGCCGTGCAAGCGGCTCATCGTCGACGATCAACGCACGAGTCCTCATGATTCACCCAACCTGAAGCTCGATGCGGGCGCGCACGGTGTCGCCCGCCTGTGTCAGCGTGAATTGATGGCAACCGGGGTGGGATACCTCCAAGCGCTCGCGAACGTTCCGAGAGCCGATCCCGTGCCCCTCGGCGCCCGCTTGGGCGAGCTGGCCGTCGTTCTGAACCTCCAAGATCAACGTGTTTTCACGTCGCTTTGCCACCAACACCACTCGAACCTTCGGACGCTGCTCGAAGCCGTGTCGAATCGCGTTGTCGACGAGGGGATGAAGCAGGAGCGGCGGAATGGAGCACTGTAGTGCGTGGGGATCGATGTGCTCCTCCACGACCAGTGCTTCGGCGAAGCGCACACTCTCGATGGCGAGGTAGTCGCGCACCGACGCGAGTTCTTGGCGAACGGTCGTCGTGAGCGATCGATCCCGCAGTGTATGGCGCAGGACATCGCAGAGCTGCATCAACATCTCCTGCGCGCGCAGCCCATCCACATCGACGAGCGCAATGGCGGAGTTGAGTGTGTTGAAGAGGAAGTGCGGATTGAGCTGGTAGCGCAGCATCCGAAGCTGGGCTTCCTTGGCCAATCGCTCCGAGCGCTCCGCTTCGGCCCGAGCCGCGGTCAGCTCGGTCCAGTGCTGGAGCGACAACGCGATCCCAAACCACGACAGCATGGGAAATACGAACATGATGAGGTCGGAGAGCACCAGCCACGGGTCAAGGGCCAACGGCGAGACAAAGCCCGGCTCGAGGCCGACGAGCCAGTCGACCGCGTTGAAGAGCACGAACCACACGATGCCGCCCACAACGGCGCCGACGACACTGCCGACAACGAGCTTCCACGGCTGACCCGCCGACGGCCAGACGTGGCCCGCGGTCCAGATAAGCATGCGGCTCGTAAGCCAGCCCAGCGCAGCCCAGACCAACGCCCTCGCCGCGAGCGTGCCGACGGTCTGCTCCTGCCCAGGCATATCCAAGACAAAATAGACGGCCCCGATCGCAATCCAACCGAACAACTCCAGCCGAACCGACGAGTGCATCAGCACCAGCCTAGCAGCGCCCGTCGCGGCACGGTCCTACCATTCACCGAGTCGATTGAACCGCTCGTCGAGCCGTCTTGGCGATCGAACAGCTCGCGTGGCAGACCAGCCATGATGACAACGTCAATTGGGTCGCACAGGACAGCGGCGATGTTCCTGCTCTTGCTCGGGTGTGGTTGCCCGTCCACGCCTTCGTCTACGGCGACCGTCGCGGGGTCGGACAGCAACGGCTCGGCGAGCTCGACGGGCGATCCGGGCTCCACCGACGCCGCCGCCTCGGAGGCAGGCAGCGTGTCGAGTGGCAGTGCGGACTCCACGGGCGAGCCCGGCTGCAGCGGCGCCCCGACGTTCGCTCTGGAGGCGGGACCGGGGTCGTTCGCCACGGTGATCGATGTGTTCGGCGTGCCGATCTACGCCACCGCCGAGACCGAGGAAGCCAAGGTTCTGCATGCCGCACATGTGATGGCGCAGTACCTCGACAACGACGAAGACTGTGTGGTCGACGACCCTGCGGTGCTCAGCGCGATGATCGACAACAATGCTTCGATCATCATGGCGCCCACCGAGGATCAGCTCCCGTTCGAGATCGAGGGGCAGCCTCTCTTTGGTGATGAGACGTTCCCCCCAGGCTCCCAGACAGACCGCTTCGATGCGACGCTTGAAGAAGTTCTCCACCTCGTCACAGGCATTGGCTACGCGCCCGCCTACCCCGCGGACTTTGGAGAGCAGCCGGGCTCGCGCTTGGCCGACGCAATGGACATCGCCCGCGGCGGCCAGTTCAAGTCGATCCCCCGCGAGTACCCCGAAGAGGCCTGGTACCACTACGACGATGTGACCTGCGACTACGAGTGCATGGCCACGGAGTACATCTACTGGGCGCTCACGTCGTGGCTCGGAGCCCAGCAGTCGACCGATCGGTGCGAGGAGATCGCGGTGGAGTGGGAGCTATGCACCCCCGAGTCGGTGGAGTCTGGCGACGTTGCCGTCCATGCGTTGTTGACCGACCCGCGCTTCGCCGTGCCCACGGTGTTGCCCGACGGAAGCTATCGCTCCGAATAGACCCGCACGTGCCGACGACCACGACCAGCCGCCGCCGCCGCTGCGCTCCCCTACGACCGTGGCTCACGGGGGTGGGCTTGCTCGTAGTCGTCGGATGCTCTCGGCCCAATCCCCTGTTCAATGCCGACTCCGATGCCAGCACGGGTCCCTCCGAGGTCCTCACCTCGGGGGACACCGAGTCGGGCAACAACCCGAGCGCCGAGTCTACCGCCGCCACACACAGCGGCACGGGACCGACCACGGGGTTCGATACAACTGGGGGCCGTCGCGGCCCCACGACAACCGCCCCCGCCGACGACACAAGCGATAGCGTGGGCTCCACAGGCACCGATGACGCACGATCGGCGGTGACTCTGTTCGCCGTGCCTGCACTGCCAGGCGTCTTTGCACCCGAGGCTCCCAACGAGCCCGGGCGTGTCCGTGCGCAGCTCGAGTGTGAATGGGAGCTCGACACGAACCCACCCGCGGGATGCGATGTGGGCGGACCGACCACCGCCTTTGTGGGCTCCGCCGAAGTCGCCCTCATCGACCTGGTCACCATCGAGCCCGCCTTGTGGGACACCGAGTTTCGCGGCCCCGATGGCACAACGATCGTCGCGCACTCGTATGACCAACTCGTGCATGGTCCGCTCGCCGTCAGCCGAGACCAAGCGATCGCCGCGGGCCTCGCTCCCGACGGCGGGCTGCTCTACTGGACGGGGGCGATGGGCGACGGAACGCTCGGCGCAACCTGTGGCGACTGGTCCTACGCTGAGGATCTCGGCACCTTTGGAAGCATGGACTGGGGAAGCAGCGCCGTCCCAGCGGGGTGGCTGCACAGCGGCGACCGAAGCTGCATCGCCACCGCCAGTCTGTTGTGTCTGTGCTGGTCCGCCCCGACGTAGCTACAGCGCCGTCATCTGCATGTCGATCCCCATCTCCATCGCAACATGCTGATTCTGCCCCAGCACGGTCACGTCCATCGCCATCAACATATCGAGCGTCATCTGCATGCTGTGCGGGCTTGCGCGACCGAGGTCGATCACCGCGGTGCCCCTACCCATCGAGCTGAACTCACCGACCCGAGCCTTCGTCCCGATCATGCCCGGGACCTTCACCTCGGGGTCGAGCAGCTCCTGCGAGATCGAGACATCGAGCGTCGCCAGGTCCCCTTCATACGCGGTGAGCGTGTAGCTCGCGAGCTGCCGCATTTTCATGCCGTTTTGCTCGAGGTCGTAGGTCGCCGTCCACTTCGCCCCCACTCCGAGCGCAGGCTCGGGCAGCGGCACTGCGATCTGCCCCAAGCTCTCGGTCATCTGACGCATCGTGTTGTGCACCATCGCGGGCAGGTCGCGGGGTAGCTCCACCGATCCGCCGAGCACATGGCCGCGGTCGCTCATCGTCATTTTTGCGGTGTATTGCTTGAGCGGCTCCGTCGTCTCGCGAACCTTCTCGAGAACGGCGGGCGGAGTCCCGGGTGCCGCTTCCACCTTCACGTCGTCCACGCTCATCGTCACCTCGATGCCCTCGGCACTCACCGACTCGATCGCCGACTTCATCACCGTCTTCGTCGTGGGCACGGGCACTTCGGTCGCCCCTTGGGCGCCGTTCTCCATCTTCATGCGCATCCCGATCGCAAGCTCGAGTCGCTCGGTCGCCCCCGCTGTAGGACGAAGGCGAAGCTGCACGCGAGGCTCTGCCCCCGCGTCGGAGACATCGAGTGTCGCGGGCGCACGCGAGGGAATCGTGATGGTCTCTACGCCAGCCTTCTCCCCCGCCGCGGCGGCCTGGCCTTCGGCCCCAGAGGAGTCGTCCTTGCTCGTGCACGAGCAGATGACGAGTGCAACGGCGGCGGCGTGGACGAAGCGACGGAGCATTCAGCGACCTTAGCAGGCGGCGATGGGGCCGGCGACCCAGGGGATTGCTCTGTGGTCCCTGCTCCGCACGGACCACCGTCACCCGCGTGATATCCTCGTTGTCGTGGCTCCCCGCCTCACGAAGCTCACCATCCAGGGATTCAAATCCCTCAGCGACGTCACGCTCTCGCTTGATGGTTTGAGCGTGCTTATCGGGGACAACGGGTCTGGGAAGAGCTCGATCCTCGAGGTGCTGGAGATTCTGCGGCGCACAACGGAGCCGAACTTCGTGGGCCAAGTCGCAAGCGCCCACGGCGGTTTCCTGCAAGTGCGCGAAACGGACGCTGAGAAAATCGTCCTTCTCGCAGAAGTTGACGATGGAGACATCCTTCCCCTCAGCTATGTCTTTGTCTGGGAACATGGACTCGACGCGCCAGCCGAGGCGGTCTTTCGCGAAGACCCATCCTCGGCCCAAAGCTACAAACAGGGAACAGCGACGACGCTTGGTGGCAAAGGCCAACCCGGGAGTCGAAGCGACTCGTTGATCTTCGTCGGAGGCCACGCCGAACGCGAAATCCAGACCATCGCAGAGGCCTTCCGAGGTATCGAGGTCCACCTCCCGTTTCAAGCCACCGCCCACTGGGCAGCCTCTGAAAAAAGCAGCCCGCGAACAGTGAGCCTTGTGGAGCCGACGAGTCGACTCCACCGTTTCGGTACGAATCTGGTCAACACATACCAGTCCCTCAAGAACGACTTCGGTGTCGACCACTGGAATGAGACTCTGGAGTACGTCCAGCTCGGCCTCGGCGATGAGATCCGCGACGTTCGCCTCGAGGCAATCCCAGGCGGAGGACACATCGCGCTCGCCCTCGAGACCCGTCACCAAGGAAGAGTCCCCGCGTTCTCGCTCTCCGACGGGATGCTCTCCTACCTGGCCTTCGTGGCCATGTTTCGACTAGGCGAGGGCCGTACGCTGCTGGCATTCGATGAGCCCGAGGTTCATCTCCACCCCGCGCTACTCCAGCGGGTACTTGGCATGTTCGAGGCGATGGCCGAGCGCCACCCCGTGGTCATCGCCACGCATTCCGATCGCCTCCTCGACGGGCTCTCCGATCCCGCAGGGGCGGTCGTCGTGACCGAGCTCGATCCACGTCGTCGCACGAGGCTACGCCAGCTCGACAAGGTTCAGCTCGAACAATGGATCGGCGACTACCGCGGCCTCGGTGAGCTGCGAGCCGACGGCGAGCTTTCGTCGGTGCTCGCGGAACCCACACAGGCCGCCGCTACCCCGCGCCCCGCTCCCCTGCCACAATGACCCACTATCGCGTCTTCTACGAAGATCAGGCCGCAGGCGAGGTCAAGGAATTCGGCCCCCACCTCCTGCTGTGCGCCTGCGTAGCTGACAAGCTCGACACGCACGATCTGTGGCAGCTTCGCGACCTCGTCGACGGCCAGCCCAAGAAGGGCGACAGCAAGCTCCTCAAGGCCTGTGAACGCCACGCCGCGCGCAACCTCGACGAGGTGGTGTTCGCGGTGTTCGACGCCGACCAGATTCACGAGTTGCTGGGAATACCCAAGGGTTCCCTGGCTGAACGACAGCGCGCCATCGAGGAACGGATTGGGTCCGAGAAGATCCGCCCGTTCTTACTCGACGAGAGAATCGAGACCGTGGTCAAGGCCGTTGCAGATTGCCTTGAGCCACCCGTAGCCGCACCGACCCACAAGCGGCTGCTCGAGCGCGACAAGCTTCTGGCTCGTGCGGCGCGCTCGAATAGGTCGGTCCGCGACTGCATCCTCCAAGCGGTTCCGACGTTCGCCGCAGTTGTCGACGCGGTCGCCAAAGCGCTCTCGTAGCCACGCCGCGTCACCCCCGAGGCGGCGGCGCGGCGAACCCAGGCTGCGCCAGCGCGGGCGATGGATCCCAGGTCGGCACTGGCTGCCCAATCCCGCGTGCGGCGAGTCCGGCCATGCTGTCGTAGTACACGGTGATCAACGCATCCGGCCGACGCCTACGATGACGCTTGAACGGCACCTCCTGCACGGAGCTGTGCTGCGTCTCACCGTAGGCGGTTCCAAGCTGTCGCGGTGTGGGCGAGGGGGCAAAGTCCGCCGAGTCGCGAGCCATGGGGACCTCGGACTCGGCGTGCGCCCCCGCGGAACGACTCCGACTCTCGGGAAACGCGCTCGGTGCAGGACCATCCGTTGGCCCCTGATAGTAGGGCTCGTACACAGGCGGAGGCGGTGGAGCGATGGCCTTGCGATGGCGCCGAGCTGAGCGGCGCCTCTCCTTGAACACGGCAACCCCGATCACTCCCGCATGCTGCGGCGTTCCCCGCTGCGCGGTGTAGCTCTGCTCCAAGTCCGAGAACCGAAACGCGGCGACGTGATCGTACGACTGCCGAAAGCCCTCGACGGGGATCGACGCGAACGGCTCCAGCACATACCCACGCTGTCGCTTGAAGTTGCCCTCATCACCGCTGACAACATCGCGACCATCCACGGTGATCACGACCTCGACGCGCCCCGCGGTGTGATTGGTGAGCCGAAGGTCGTAGCGCTGACCCTCGGTGCCCGCGTAGTACATCGAGCCAAGATGAAGGAAGGACGGCAGCGCTCCGCCGCCTGGGTTCTCAACGGTAAGCGTGACGAGCGGCTGGGTCACAGGGGCGACGGGAGCGGGCGCGAACGCGCGACGGGGACGGGCCTCCGCGGGCGAGGCGACGGCGGTGGCCATCATCAACGCGGCGAGGGCGACGGGGATTGAGCGACGAAGACGCATGGCTAGGCTCCAGGTCAGAGATTCCGAAGGCCCTGTGGGCCGTTTCGCCGTCCGGAACGAAAGCCGCGGCCGCGCCCTTACAGGGAAACCGCGACCGTGGCAAAACGGCACTCGTGCCCCGCTGGACCGAGCGTCGTGGCTTCACCCTACGGGTGTCCGATCCCGCGGAGGCGGAGGCACGCCCGCAGGTGGTCCGGCTTTCCCTCGTGGAGCGGCGGGGACTAACAGGAAGCTGGTTCAACGTGCGCGAGGCCCGAGCGGAGCCCGCCCCCGAGGATGAAGCGCGCACGCTGGCGGGAGGCCGCGCCCTTTCATGGCGGTGGCTGCGACCCGTGGAAGCGGAGCGCCTGCTCGACCAACGCCTTCGCACGTTGCAAGCGCTGGGCTACGACGTGGTCGATGCCCAAATGCAGGAGCGCGGGCGTTGGGACTGGCTTTATGACCTCGTCCGCCGCGGCCTACGACCGGCCCCCGCCGACGACGAGTCGCTACCAGTCCCGGGCAACGCGCTGCGCGATGCTCTGTCGCACATCGGCCTGTCGCCAGAGGCGATCACCGAAGGCGTGGCCACCGTGCTGGAACTCGCACCGCATCGCCTTCGTGAGCCCGACGCGGCAACCGTCGCCCGCGTGGACCCCGACGAGCTCGGTGTGCTGCTGCCGTTCTTGGTGGAGCACGCCGAGGCGGAGATCCGCGAGATCGGCGAGCGGTGGATGGCGTGCCCGGGCGCGGCGTTTCAGCTACCCCGCCCGTCGGTAGAGCGCTGGCTCGCCGAGCGCGGTCGCATGGGCGATCTGCTGGCGACCCGCGTGCGCACCGACGGAGTGGCTCTGCTCGGCCCGGACGCGCTGCTGCGCTTGTCGAAGGGGTCGTGCCGCCCGCAGGTCTGCCGTGATGCGGCACATTGGCTGACGCGTTTGGGGTGAAACGCCGCGGCCGCGCCCGTCGTCGGCAACGGTTTGAGCTACCCTGCCGCGGTCGTGCTCCGCCGATCCCGCTCCCCTGGCTTCCTCCGCCTGCTTCGGCCCGTACTGGCAACCTCTTTGTCGGCGTTGCTCGGCGTCGCGACGGTCGCGTGCGGCAAGACGAAAGTCCCGGGTGCGGGCGACTCGTCATCGGCCACCGCCATGGGGAGCTGGCCGCAATGGCAAGATCTAGAGCCGCTCGTCACCGTGGCGAAGGACCATGCCGACGAGGCCACCATCGCGGCGCTGCAAGAGGCGAGCGCGTTGCTGCGTGAGCGCAAGCCCGCGAGCGCCGATCGCCGACTCGCAACGGCGGCCGACTCCGCGGGGCGTCACTGGATCTCGGTCGCCCGCGGTGATGTGGCCGCGCTCTACTTCACGATCTGCATCCGCGGCGTCGCCTGGCGGCTCGAAGATGGAGGCCAAGGCGGTCCGACCGAGCGAGAGGTCGATTTTTCCGAAGACCGTCGGATCAAGCCCGACGACGTCTCCGTGGAGGCGCTACTCACCAACCTCGACGACGCCGCAACCTCGGGGATCGGTGCCCTCGAGGTTCAGGCGCGCATCGCCCGAGCACGGGTCGCTGCATTCGCCGAGCGCTGTCCGCCGAACGAGAACGTTGCAAGCCTCGCCCAGCGGATCCTCGAGGGCGATCTGGCCACGCTGGCCGCCGAAGGCCACCTCACTCCCGATCTCGCGTATCTGTGGGCCGGGGTGCAGATGAGTCGCTTTTCGGGCTCCGCCGCGCGCCCGTTTCTGCTCCAGGCCCGCGAGGGTGGGTTCGACCACCCCGCCGTGACGTACATGCTCGCCGTGATCGCGCTGGAAAACGGCGATCTCGCTCGCGCCGACGAGCTGGCCGCCCAAGCGGTGGTGACCTACGCCGACCTCGGCGACGAAGCCCAGCACGCGCAGGGGCTGTTTATCCGCGGTGAGGTCGCTCGCCAGCGCGACGACTTCGACGCCGCTCGCACGCACTTCGAGGCGGCCCTCGAGCGGATGAGCAACCATATTCCCGCGCTGCTGGCGATCGCGGGCATTGAGCACAAGAAAAACGGAGAAGACGCCGCCCTCGACGTGATTCACGGGGCCCTGCCGCAGCTCTTGCTCGAGGGCGAGCTCGATGCTCGCGGGGCGCAAGAGGCCGCGGGCAACATCGAGGCGCTCGTGATCGTGGCGGACACACCGTTTCTGTCCCAGCTATGTCGCGACGCCTTGCTCACCGACATCGACGAGGAGCCCGACGCGGTGCGCAGAGGGATTCGCTACTTCTATGTGGCGACGCTCGAAGTGCGATTGCGCGAATATGAGATCGCGCGCGGGCACGCCGTGCTGGCCCTCGACGAGTTCGAGCAGAGCGACGTTCCCTCACCGATCGATGTACAGCGCTTTCTCGACCGCATGGCCGAGTCTGGCTAGGCCCCACCGCCAGCCGAGGGCGGCACGGGTTTTCACGATGGGCCCTACCTCACGTCGGAGAAATCCATGCGCCAACGGGGGTTCCGCTGGTTGCGCTGACGTCCTATGGTCGTCGTTCCCGTTTGGGGGATCTACACAAGGACGTACGAATGGCGACGACGCTCAATCTCGAATCGC
This sequence comes from Epimenia babai, assembly GCA_011762755.2. Lineage (NCBI taxonomy): Eukaryota > Metazoa > Mollusca > Solenogastres > Cavibelonia > Epimeniidae > Epimenia > Epimenia babai. The sequence continues at coordinate 47,175 of WURV02122208.1, forward strand.
TCGGGATCACGGTAAACGACGTGATCCGAAACGCACCTCCTTCACGACTGTATGAGCACGGGCTCCGCAACGAGCCGGGCACCGCGATCGCTTCGTCGGGTGCCCTCATCGCCATGAGCGGCGAAAAGACGGGCCGCAGCCCTGGGGATAAACGCATCGTCCAAGAGCCCAGCTCCGAGGAAGATGTCTGGTGGGGGCCCGTCAACATCGGGCTCGACGAGCACTCGTTCGACATCAACCGCGAGCGCGCGGTCGACTATCTCAACACGCGCTCCCACCTGTACGTGGTCGATGGCTTCGCTGGTTGGGACCCCAAGCATCGGATCAAGGTCCGGGTGATCTGCTCGCGGGCCTACCACGCGTTGTTCATGAACAACATGCTCATCCGGCCCACGCCCGAAGAGCTCGAGGACTTCGGCGAGCCCGACTACACCATCATTAACGCGGGGGCCTTCAGCGCCAACCGTCACACCACTGGCATGACCTCGAAGACCTCCGTCGCCCTGCACTTTGGGCGCAAGGAGTTCGTCATCCTCGGCACCGAGTACGCGGGCGAGATGAAGAAGGGCGTCTTCACGATCATGCACTACCTGATGCCGAAGACGAACGTGCTCTCGATGCACTGCTCGGCGAACGAGAGCAAGTCGGGCGACGACCTGGCGATCTTCTTCGGCCTCTCGGGCACGGGCAAGACCACCCTGTCGGCCGACCCCAACCGCATGCTGATCGGCGACGACGAGCACTGCTGGACCAACGAGGGCGTGTTCAACATCGAGGGTGGCTGCTACGCCAAGGCGATCGATCTCTCGGCCGAAGAAGAGCCCGAGATCTACAACGCCATTCGCTACGGAGCGATCCTCGAGAACGTGGTGTTCGAGCGGAGCAACCGAGAGGTCGACTTTCACGACACCTCGCTCACGCAGAACACCCGCTGTAGCTATCCCATCGAGCACATCCCCAACGCCAAGATCCCTTGCGTTGGAGCCCATCCCAACAACGTCATCCTGCTGACCTGCGACGCCTTCGGCGTGCTGCCGCCCGTCAGCCGCTTGAGCCCCGAGCAGGCGATGTACCACTTCATCAGTGGCTACACCGCCAAGGTCGCGGGCACCGAGATGGGTGTGACCGAGCCTGAGGCCACCTTCAGCGCGTGCTTCGGCGCGCCCTTCCTCGTGTGGCACCCGACCAAGTACGCCGAGCTGCTCGCCGAGAAGCTGCGAGAGCACGGCGCGCAGACCTGGCTCGTGAACACGGGCTGGACCGGCGGCGGCTACGGCACGGGCAAGCGGATGAGCATCAAGCACACCCGCACGATCATCGACGCGATTCACTCGGGTGAGCTCCGCGACGCACCCACCGAGATCGATCCGATCTTCGGCGTGGCCGTGCCGACCAAGCTCGAGGGCGTGCCCTCCGATGTCCTGATCCCGCGCAACACCTGGGTCAACAAAGAGGCCTTCGACATCACCGCCAAGAAGCTGGCCCGACTGTTCTCGGCCAACTTCGCAGGCTACGAGTCGCGGGCTAGCGAAGAGATTCGCAACGCGGGTCCGAAGATCTAGGGATCATCAGGAAATCCCTTACAAGGGCGGCCCGCATTGCGAGGTCGCCCTTGTCATTTTTGGGCGTCGGCCCTCCAGGGCCGCAGCCGGCCCGACAGGTTTTTCGGCGCCCCAGCCCATCGCCGCTGCGGAGCGCCGTCTCGGGTGTCATGATCTATCGGTGACTGAGGTTGGGGGGAAAGCCCGAGAGTTCTTCGTCGTCGAGCTTCGGCACGCCGACAAGCTGGCCCTCGTCACGCGCACCCCCGCCCCGTTTGCTGACGCGGACGACTGCGAGCGGGGGTTTGGCGACCTCGACGACGATCTGGCCGAGGTCGATCGCGTGCACTACGGGCTGCTCGTCGATCTCCGAGCGGTAAGCGGTCGTAACGACGGCGAGTTCGAGAAGCGCATCGCTCCGCTACGGCAGGCGCTGCTCCAGAGCTTTCCCCGCGCAGTGCTCGTCGTCTCGACGTTCATCGGACGCCTCCAGGTCCAGCGGCACCTCCGTGAAGATGGTTCCGAGTGCCAGGTGTTCGTCGACGTCGACGAGGCCATTGCCGCACTCAAGGCCGAGCCAATCCGATAGCCGCCAGGCTCACCGCTTGGGTCGGCTCGCGAGCCATTCCTCGGCGTCCTTGAGCTTGCGATCGAGCTTGAGCTCGCGATAGCGGGCCATTGCCTTGTCGACGAGCTTCGTGCCGCGCGCGGGATCGACGTTGGACTCGATCAGGGCGCGGCCAAACCAATACGAGTGCTCGGCGGCGCGGGCTGGGATATCGCCGTGCTTCAACAAAAGCGCATCCGCGCGCTCAAAGTAGGGGACGGCCTCCGCGGAGCGGCCCTCCTCCACCAACAACACGCTGAGGTTGTCGAGGACGAGCAACAGGTCGGGATGATCGACCCCGAGCGCAGCCTCCCGAATCGCAAGCGAGCGCGTGTACAGCTCCACCGCCTCGTCGACTCGCCCCTGCCTTCGTGCCGCGCCCGCGATGGAGTTGAGCGAGCGAGCGACGAGCGGGTGCTCAGGGCCGTAGAGCTCCGTTCGAAGCGCGGCCGCCCTCTTGTGCTGGGCGTAGGCCTGCTCGAAGTCTCCCGACCCCATCGCGTGGTTGCCCAGCGCCGCCGCGATTCGAGAGCGCTGGCGCACACTGACCGCGGGGAGCAGCTCGACCAGTCGCGACGCTTCTTGAAGGCAGACTCCCGCCTCGTCGGGGTGCCCGAGCGCCAGGTGTGCGTTGCTGAGGTTCAAGTTGTGACCGATGAGCGAGGGATGGTCGGGACCGAGGTGGCGCACGGCGAGGGCTAACGCGCGCTCGAACAGCGGTAGCGCTCGGTCGACGGCGCGGAGCCGTCCGAACACGGAAGCAAGGTTCGCGTAGATCTTGATCATCGCAAACGACTCGGGGTCGTACGCGACCTCGGCCGCTTCCATCGCCTCCGCCGCGACCTCGATCGCCTCGGGCTTCATGTCCCATGCGGCCAGCAGCCACGCGCGATTGGACAGGAGCTTCGCCCGAGAGGCCTCCGTGGGGCCGATTCGTGTGTCGGTGGCGTGGGCGAGGTCTGCCCACGGGACCCCTTGTGCAGGGCGAGCAAGATCGTGGCCCAGCACCAGCGAGAGCAAGGAGGTCCCATCCCGCACGAGAGGGTCGAGGCCGAGTTCCTGGGCCTTCATGATCGACCGCTGCACGACCTCCAGGCTCTGCTCGTGCTTGCCAGATCGAGCCAAGGCGCTGCCGAGCTCGTACAGGTGCTCGGCGATGAGCGGCCCGTACTCGGTGGCTTCGACCCGTGGCGTAAGCTGCGTCAGAGCGGCGAGCGCTTCGTCATCGCGATGGGCCCGAACCAACGCGGCCACTCGCTCGAGCTCCCCCTCCAGAGTCGTCACCGTCTGTCGCGCAGCTTCGTCCGACGGCAGCGCGTTGCTTTCGAGCGCGAGCACGCTGCGTGCGGTGCAGTCATCGACCGCGGGCAGTCCGCTGGCGACCGCGACCGCATGCTCCACTTGGTCGGGCGCGGTGGAGGCCAGCAGCTCCACCGACGCATCGAGAGCCGCGAGGCGACGATCGAGACAGGCCATGCGCCGATCGAGCAAGGCCCCCGTCTGCTCGTTACGCACGTGCGTCGCTTCGCAGGCGTCACGGTGCGCGTCGGCCCATGCTCGCGCGAAGTCGTCGAGGGTCGCGCTGGCCGATGTCGCCACGTGGGCCGCATACGGCAAGGCGTCCACATGCAGCGCCGACTCGACCGCCGCGTGCCGCTCGGGAGTCCACACGGTCGCGAGACGATCCGTGCCATAGCCGCAAGGATCTACAGGCGGGGCCGGCGAGGAATAGAGCGCAAAGGCGGAGCCGCCCACCGCGGCCATGGCCGCCACACCACCGACACCGCGCCGCAGTCGTTGCGCTCTACGCTTGGCCGGATCGTCGAGCATCGCCTCGAGCAGCGCCTCCATCGACGGATAGCGGAGCTCTGGGTCGGGCTGGAGCCCGCGCTCCAGCAGCCTGAGCATGTGCGCGGGGTAGTTGGGTTGCAGCGGAAATTCGCAGCGGTCGCCGCTGACCACCGCCGCCGCGCGTGCGTAGTTCGACCCCGGGAACGCCCGCACGGCGAACATGATCTCGTGCAACGTCAGGCAGAACGCGAACTGATCGGTGCGCCCATCCACGGCGCGTCCAAAGAACTGCTCGGGAGCCATGTACGCGGGGGTTCCAAGCATCGCCCCCGTCTGGGTGAGCCGCCGATCGAGCGAGCCGCTGTCCAGGTCGAGCAGGTTCGGCGCCGACTCGGGATCGGGCTCCGACTCCGACGTCTCGCTTTGATCGGTGCGGCGCGCGAGGCCAAAGTCCACCACACGCACCACGCCATCATCACCGAGCAACGCATTGTCGGGCTTGAAGTCGCGATGCACGAGGTCGGCATCGTGGGCTGCCGCCAGGCCACGCGCGGCCTGGGCCATGACATCCAAGATCTCGGGCAGCGCACCGCCGCTGCGCCAGCGCTCGGTGGTCTGGAGGGCTTCGAGCCACGTGCGCAGGCTTCGACCTTCCACCATCTCCATGGCGACAAAGACCCTCTCCTTGCCATCAAAGTCGACCACCCCCGCGTCGTACACATCGATGACGTTGGGATGCTTGACCTGCGCGATCGCCCGCGCCTCCCGCTGCAAGCGTGCGCGCGCCCGAGTCTGGCTGCCCGTCGTGTCGTCGCGCGTGTGCAGCAGCTTGAGCGCGACCTTGCGATCGAGCTCGGGGTCATACGCCCCAAATACGGTGCCCATCCCCCCCTCGCCGAGGACCTCCAAGACACGGTAGCGGCCGATCGCCTCGGGATGCTCGACGGCGTCCGACGAGCGAGCTTCGGGGACATTGCCAATCCCCTCATCCAAGAGGGTTCGACGGTCCGTATCCCGCGTGGTGTGATCGGACACTGCGCTCCAGGCTGGCCGAACGCGAACGCGGTGTCCAGAGCACATCGAGGTCGAAGCAGCGTCCTGGCCTTCCGATGGGCGTCGCTCATTCACGCCAGCGGGAGCAATGTCTGATCTTTCGACGATTTCAATCCCGCCGCGTTGGCGGCGATCACCTCACGCACGACGGTGCGTAGCTAAAACGTTCCCGAGAGCGCCGCCTCGGGCAGCTCTTCGAGCGCGTCGGCGAGCTGCGCCTCAAGCAAGCCAGCCATCTTCGCGCGGTCGCCCTCCACCGCACCACTATCGGCGCCCGCCTCGGCCTTGGTGTCGAACTCCCACCGCGCCCGCTCGATCCGCACGGTCGGCGCGGGCAGGTACGAGAGCATCGGCCAGACATAGCGCTCGAGTGCATGCTCGGGGCTGTCGGAGAGCCGCCAGCGGTTGCCGAGGTTGAAGCGGTCGGAGCCCTCGATCGCAGCCGAGAGGCGAACCCCAAGAAGGTTCATCACCAGCGCGCGCGCTTCGAGCAAGCGAGGCTGCACCCCAAAAGCATCGAGCCGCTGGAGGCGGTCGGCCGCGGGGTAGCGCTCGTCGCCACGACGAAACGCGAGCCACGACATGAACTCATGGCTGTGTCGCCAGGTCAGGCGCTGGATCTCGATGGTCGCGACCATCTTGGCCAGGCGGCTGCTGTGCTTCTTGGCCAACGCCTCGCCAGCCTCGTTCATCTGCTCGCGCAGCTCGCGATCGAAGCGCGACAGTGAGGCGCCGCTGTGATGCTCGTCGAGCACCGTGAGCGCGAGCGCCACGCCGAGACCTACATGGCTCGCGAGCTGCACCTCGGTGCTCACCATCTGCTCATACAGGTTCGGCATCACCCGCTGACGGCCGTCGTCGTCGAGCTGCTCGACCTGTTGCAGGGCTTCCTGCTTCAGGTTCGTCAGATCGCGGCGGAGCTCATCAACCTCGTCATCCAGGTCGGGGGTGCGTACCTGGGCGAGGAACATCTCGCGAGCGCTCGACATGCGGGCAAAGGGTATGCGCGGGCGGGGCCGCTTGTCACGAACCGCGCGCAACCACGCTCGCCGCTGGGGCACGCCTGCGCTTTCGCAGCCCGAACAACGGTCTGGCCGCGGCCCAGGGAATTCACGGCGGCGGCCCGCAGTTGCAATAAAATCACGGCCTTGGCGACGAAGGTGCGGAGCTTCGCCCTCATCTGCCGCTCGTCAGACCCAATCGACGGACCGTGCGTTGGCACGCGATCGAGAAGGCCCCGCCCGATGCCCACCCGCGCCCCTACGTCTTTACCGTCCCCCATCACCGCCCGACGAGCCATCGGGCTGTGCCTGTTTTTGGCCCTCGGCTGCGGCGATGAGCCCACCGACACCACCACCACGGACGAAGGCAGCGCGCAGACCAACCCGGCCTCCGCCAGCGCCGAGGCCGGGACGGCGGGCGAGATCGTAGCCATCAGCGGACCGGGCGGGGTCGCCTCCCCCGACCTTCCGCCAGGTGCGTTCTTGGGCAAGGGCGCGATCCTCAAGGCGGGCCAGGGTCTGCAGACCCCCAAGGGCACGCTCGCGGAGCTGACCCTCCCGGGTGGTCTCCGCGTGCGGATGAACGAGAACACCACGCTGAATCTTCCTGGCGAGGGGGCCTCGGCGCGGCTCGTGCTGACCGAGGGCGAGGTGGTCGTGCTGGCCGAGGCGGGCGCGACCGCGGAGCTTGCCGTCGCCGCGGGCGACGAGGTGCTCACCTTGGCACGCGGCGAAGCGCAGGTCCGCCGTGAAGGTCAGCGTCGCCGTTTCGCGGTGATCAGCGGCTCGGCCACCTTGGCGGCCCCCTCTCGAACCCTCACCCTGGGCGCGGGCGAGAGCATCGACGCGCCTCTGCCCGAGGAGCGCACGCGTCAGCCCGAGCTGAGCCTCGCGCCACTACAACAGACGGGCTGGTCGCACACCTTCGAGGCCGCCGCCAAGATCGGCGAGCAAGTCCCCGCGGGGGTCGGCAGCCTCACCGCGCGACGTCCTGGCAGCCAAAAGCAACAGCAGAAGCTGCGGCTCACCGATCAGACCGTCAACGTCTCGATCACGGGCCGATTGGCGCACACGGAGATCGAGCAGGCGTTCTTCAACGATGAGGCCGCGGTCCTCGAGGGCACCTATCGCTTTGCGCTCCCCGCCGATGGCTCGGTGTCGGGCCTCGGCCTCTTGGTCGGCAATCGCTGGATGGACGGCGAGATCGTCGAGAAGACCCGCGCACGTCAGATCTTCCGTTCCATCGTCGACGCGACCATCCCCCGCGACCCCGCGCTCCTCGAGTGGGATCGCGGCAACATCTTTAAGCTGCGCATCTTCCCGATTCCCGGCCGAGGCGAGCGACGCGTGCGACTTGCGTACACGCAGGTCCTACCCGTCGCGGGAGAGACCCTCCAGTATCGCTTCCCGCTGGCGGGCAGTGGTGCGGGCGGCACGGAGATCGAGCGCTTTGAGTTCAACGTGACCGTCGACGGCGAGCAGCTCGACGAAGCCACGCTCGCCGATATCGGCACCCCGATGATGGACTTCGATCGCTCGATCGAAAACGGTCGGCTCACGCTCGCCGCCAAGCGCTCGCACTTCATCCCCACCGCCGATATCGGCGTGGACATTCCCGTCCCCACCAAGCAGGCCCGGGTGCAGACCGCGACCCACCTCGATCGCGATGGTCAGGCCTACTTCATGGTGTCGATGCGGCCCGAGTTCGAGCTGCCGCGCCCCGAGGGGCCCACCAACTTTGCCTTTGTGCTCGATCGCAGCCACAGCACCTCGCCCGAGCTCTGGACGGTGGCGCGCGGCATGGTGGAGGCGCTCGCCAGCACCATGGAGCCCGAAGACCGCTTCACCGTGCTCGCCTGCGACACCGCCTGCGACCAGGTCCCGGGCGGCATGCTCACGGGGGACGCCAGCGACGTCGACGAGATGCGTCGGTTCTTCGAGCGCCAAGACCTCGCAGGTGCGAGCGATCTGGGCGGCATGCTGATCGCGGGCGCCGAAGCCCTGCAAAAAGGCGGCGCACGGGGTGAGCAAGTGATCGTGTACCTCGGTGACGGCACGCCCACTTCAGGGGAGATGGCCGCCGACCAGCTCGCGCGACACGTCACCGATCCGCTCCGCGACACCCGCGTCATGGCCGTCGCGCTCGGCTCTCGCTCCGACCTCACCACCCTCCAAGCGATCGTGCGGCAGACGGGCGGCGATGTGATCCAGGCCGACCCGCGCGACGATCGTCTCGCGCTCGTTCGCGAGCTGCGTCTGCGCGCTCGCGTCCCCGTCGCCAACGATCTCCAGATCGATGTGCCCGACGGCATGACCGCGGTGCATCGCCACGGTGGCGACGGCCTGCGCCCGGGTGACTCGCTCGTGCTGCTCGGCAAGCTCCACCGCCCCGTGCATGACGACGTCATCGTGCGCACGCAAGGCCCCGAGGGCCCGATCGAGGCCAAGTTCCGCGTCGACCTCGAAGCCGATCGTGGCTCCCCCGTGGAGCATCGCCACCTGCCCCGCACGTGGGCCCAGGCGGAGATCGCCAACCTCACCCAGACCGCGGGCTTCGACGCGCGCGACGAGATCATCGCGCTGTCCAAGCACTACACGGTGATGTCGCGACACACCTCGCTCCTCGTGCTCGAGAACGACGCGATGTATCGCGAGTTCAACGTTGTCCGGGCCGCGAAGAACACCGACACCTGGGACGGAAAGCTCGCCGAAAAAGAGATTACCGCCAAGGTTGGCCATCGTGGGACTCGCGGTAGCGAGACCACCGACGACGAAGCGCGTGACAACGACAAGAGCGGCTTGGCTCCGAACACCGCAATGCCGTCGCCCGATCCCGCACCACCCGCGGCGGAACCCGAGATGCTCAAGGATATCGAGACCCGCACCGTCACCGAGTCTGGTGATGGCAACCGTTCGAGCGCGAGCTCTGGTCCGGTCGGCGGGGTGCCTGGCGGCGTCCCGGGCGGAGTGGTCGGAGGCGTCTTGGGCGGAGAGCTCGGCAAGGCCAGCGGTGCCGAGGCCAAGAACGACGCGGGCGGAGATTTCTGGGACCCCGATCCGTTCCCGGGCTCCCCCAGCGAGGTCACCGAGGAAGAAGAGTTCCGCAACGAGCAGGAGCCCTCCGACCTCGACTTTGGTGACGACGACGACCTCGACGCGCCTTCGGTGAGCAGCGGAAGCACCAAGCCCGCGCCCAAGCCCAAAGAGAAGAAGTCGAAGAAGCCGTCGTCCAGGCGTCCGCCCAGCAATGTCCCGATGGGCGAGCCGTTCGGCTCAGGCGGCCTCGGCTCCACGGGTAAGGGCCGCGGTGGTGGCGGGTGGCATGACCCCAGTCGCCGTCGGCACTGGAGCCCGCCCGTCCGTCGCCTGAAGACCCGCCCTGTCGGTGCCCCCGACTCGGGCTCGCTCGCCCGCGTGGAATCGCTGCGCCGCATCGTCGACGCGAGCCCCACCCAGCGAAGCGCCCACGGCAAGCTCGTACGCGCGGCCCTGCGTGCCCAGCATCCCGAGTCGCTCGCGTTTGCCCGCGCGTGGGCCGTGGTCGACCCCGACCACGAACCCGCCCTGCTCTCGCTCGCCGATGCGATGGCCACCGATGGCGACCCGATGGCGCTGCGGGGCTATGAGAGCGCCTTGGAGATTCGCCCGTTTGCCAAGCGTCACCACGGCGAGCTGGCCCGCGCCTACGAAGGCAAGGGCGACCTCACCCGCGCGTGCTCCCATCGTCGCGCCGTGGTCAGCATCGACCCCCAAGATGGGCGTAACCACGCCAGCCTTGCCCGCTGCCTGCGACGACAGGGGCGTGACCGCGATGCCGCCAGCGCGCTGGATGACGGACGACGACGCGCGCTGCGGGACACCTCCGTGCTCGGTACCGTCGAGGCGGAGCTGGCCTCGGGAGCGATCGTCCCCGCCTCGTTCGACCTGCACGGCAGCGCCGAGCTTCGAGCAACGCTGACGTGGACGGGTGCCGACGACCTCGACCTCGCGGTCATCGATGCCAAGGGTCAGCGCCTGTCCGCGCTGCGCCCCAAGGGCAAGCTGCGCGTCCGCGAGTCTTCGGGCCGCGAAGAGCTCACCCTCAAGAAGGTCCGCAAGTCCGTGTTCCTGGAGGTCACTCGACCCGCGGAGTCGCGGGCGCTCGACAGTGAGCGCGGACCGATTCACGGCGAGCTGGTCGTGAAGACTTCGGGTGGTGGCACGCGGAGGATCCCGTTCACGATTCGCGAAGGGACGCTGCGGGTCGCCAAGGCGTTCTGGACGACGCGGTAGCGGCTACCCCTCGAGTTCGAGCGTGAACATCCCGGGCGCGAGGGCGTCCGCGGCCTCCGCCGTCAGCAGCTCGAGGCTCCCGGGCGAGTCCCGCAGGTGCCCGTTGAACAGGCCGATCGCAAAGTGCCGCTGGAGCGGCAGCGCGATCTCGGGCGCAATGTTCTGTCCCGAGCAGCCATCGTCCAGCGCCTCGCTGAGGCCGATCTGCGTCACCGCCTCGATCGCCGCGGGGTCGAGTCGGCACATATCGCTAAACGTAAAGTGCCCCGCCTCGTTGACGGTCATGATGCTGCGCGGCGCCGTCATTCGCGAGTAGATGTCCTCGGCGCCGTCGAGCGGTGTCGTCATGTCCACCGCCCCCGCTTGGATCATGACGGGAATCGTGATGTCCCCGGGCTCCTTGGCGAGCGAGCCAAACCACACCACTTCGTACTCGGGAGGCGCTTGTGCAACGGCGACGTCGATCGGGCGATCTTGGGCGAGCAAGCGTAGGGTCGTCAGCGCGCCCATCGAGTGGCCGGCCGCGCCCACTCGCTCGGCATCGACGATCGCCCCGAGCGGATCGACGGGGTCGGCTGCGATCCCCTGCAGATGCTCGAGCACAAACATCATGTCGTCGGGCCGCAGACCGAGGCTCTCGAACAAGGCCGCTTGGTTCTGCCCGCCGTTGACCACGGCGTCGCTCAGCGTGTTCCCCAGGTGATCGGGCGCCGCGACGACATAGCCGTGGCTCGCGAGAAACTCGGTGAGGAACGTCGACTGCATGCGCACACCCGACGAGCCGTGGCTGAACAAGATCACGGGAAAGCGCTCGGCGACATCACGCGGCGCGGCGTCGCGAACGGACGCGGTGGCAAGCTCGACCACGAAGTCTTTTGCGAGGGTCGAGCGCGCCTCCTCGGTGAGGAGATCGGTCTCGTCGTAGACGTGCCCAGGCATTCCGCGGGCATCTTCGCTGGCGGGAAACCAGATCTCCGTGACCAAGAGCCGCGGCTCGCCGTCGTCGTTGGGCCGCGATGCATCGACGAGCTCCACCGTCACCACCCCGACGGGGTATGGCCCCATCGCGGAAGGATCGGGCGCGGCATCAGGACCCGCGGGCTCAAACGGCAAATCGTCCTCAACCCCCGAGCTGCCCGAGCCCGCCGTGTCATCGGCGGTACCCGCCGTCGCGCCCGTGTCCGCCCCGCCCGTGCTGGCGATGCTGTCACTGTCTTGGCTTGTCGAGTCGTCACCGCAACCTCCGAGCGCCAACGCCAGCGGAAGCACGCAGGCAGACAAACAGACGGGGACAACGGATCGAATCGAATAGGCCATCACACAAACTCGCAAGCGCCGAGCATACGACCGAGGCCCGCCGCGCTGGGCCTCGTTCGCCGACGTCTTCGCCACGACAAGAGACAGGACTCACGAAAACGGCCAGCAAACTGCCAAACCGGGTGGGTATCGGGTGAGGTGTGACGCGCTCAGGCCGCTCGCGCTCGCCCCTCGGATGGTTTTCGTAGTAGTCCCTGACCTCCTCGGAGGAGCATTGTGAGCACGACCGATATCGCGAAGAAGGTGCAGCAACGCCGCACCTTCGCCATCGTCAGCCACCCCGACGCGGGCAAGACCACCCTCACCGAGAAGCTTCTGTTTTTCGGCGGGGCCATTCAGACCGCGGGCGCCGTGCGTGCGCGCCGTGCCTCCCGCCACGCCGTGAGTGACTGGATGAAGATGGAGCAGGAGCGCGGCATCTCGGTGACGACATCGGTGATGACGTTCCGCTACCCGATTCCGGGCTCGCCTCCCGATGCGCCTCCCGCCGATGTGAACCTGCTCGACACACCCGGCCACGCCGACTTCGGTGAGGATACCTACCGAGTGCTCACCGCCGTGGACGCGGCGCTGATGGTGATCGACGGGGCCAAGGGCGTGGAGTCTCGTACCGAGAAGCTCATCGAGATCTGTCGGCTGCGCGACACCCCCGTGGTCACCTTCGTCAACAAGCTCGACCGCGAGTGCCTCGATCCCGTGGAGGTCCTCGACGATGTCGAGGCCAAGCTCGGCATCAAGTGCGTGCCCATGACCTGGCCAATCGGCATGGGCAAAGGCTTCCGAGGGGTCTACGACCTGGTGCACAAGCGCCTGTTCCTGTTCCGCGACAAGTCGGGCGCCAAAGACGACGAGATGCCCGAGGACGGCATTCCGCTCACGGGCATCGACGACCCCAAGCTCGACGAGCTGGTCGGCGATCGGGCCGATGAGCTGCGCGCGGAGATCGAGCTGCTCGAAGGCGCCGCACCGCAGTACGACCACGAGTTGTTCCTGACGGGCAAGCAGAGCCCGCTCTTGTTCGGCTCGGCGATGAACAACTTTGGCGTGCGCGAGCTCCTGGAGACGTTCTTGCGCCTCGCACCACCGCCCCAAAACCGCACCGCCGTGACGGGCAAGGCGGTGCTCGAGCCCCCGCCCCCAGGCGAGCCCGTGCCCACGCGCGAGGTCGATACCGCCGAGGAGAAGTTCAGCGGCTTCGTGTTCAAGATCCAGGCGAACATGGACCCGAAGCACCGCGACCGCATGGCGTTCTTGCGGATCTGCTCGGGTCGCTTCGACCGCGGCATGAAGGCCTACCACGCGAGATTGGGCCGCGACATCAACCTCGGCAACGCCACGATGTTCTTCGCGCAGAGCCGCGAGATCGTCGAAGAAGCGTTCGCGGGCGACATCATCGGCATTCCCAATCACGGCACCCTGAAGATCGGCGACACCCTCACCGACGGCGAGCTGCTGCGCTTTACGGGCATCCCAAGCTTTGCCCCCGAGATCTTTCGCCGCGTGGTCCTCAAGAGCCCGCTCAAGGCCAAGGCCCTCGCCAAGGGGCTCACACAGCTCTCCGAAGAAGGCGCGATTCAGGTGTTCAAGATGGTGATGGGCGCCGAGTTCGTGGTCGGCGTCGTCGGACAGCTTCAGCTCGAGGTCATGAAGCAACGCCTACTGCATGAGTACTCGGTCGAGGCCGACTACGAGGCCACGCAGTTCACCACGGCGCGCTGGGTCTCGGCGGTCACCGAGGGTCACAGCAAAGACGCGGTGCGCAAGCTGATGGACAAGTTCCACCGTCGCAACGAAGCCAACCTCGCGCTCGATGGCCATGGCGACCTCGCGTATCTGGCCCCCAACAAGTGGAACCTGCAAAAGGTCGCCGAGCGCTTTGCCGACATTCGGTTCTCGGCCACCCGCGAGCACACCTAGTTTCCTGAGGACGAGTATCGCCGCGACAAAAAACCCCCGCGCCGTGATGGGCGCGGGGGTTTTCGCGTCAGCGAGGCGGTCTCGAGCTGGCGCGACTATTGGACGTAGATCACACCCTGCATCGTGCCGAGGTGAACGTCGCAGAAGTACGGGTACTCGCCTGGGCCCGCGGGTACGGTGAACACCGCGCTCTTGCCCGAGTTTGCGCCGAGCATGGTGATCGGGCTGCCCGCATCCACGGCTGGGGTCGCACCACCGACCAGCGGATGGAACGTGAAGTTGCCCTCGAACGTGACGTCGGTGCCCGGCGAGACCGTGATGCACACCTGATGAGGAATCGACCACGCGGCGACGTCGGTGATCGTGACCTCCTGCTGGCGGGTCATGTCCACTGCCATGTCGGCGGTGCAGCCATTGACCGCCATTTCACCACCCGATGAGCCGCTCGACTCCTCCTCGCCCTCGGTCGTGCCCGAGCTCGAGCCGCTCGTCGTGCCCGAGTCGCTCTCGCCCGCCGTGGTATCAGCGTTCGTCGTGCCCGAGTCGGTGCCCGGCACGGTGGTCGTCGCCTCCGTCGTCCCGGGGTTCTCCGTCGTCGCTGGGGGCGGCGTGCTGGTGGTCGGAGTCTCCGTTGTCGGGGTCGCGGTGGTGTCGCTGCCCGAGGTGGTGGTGTTCGACGGCGAGCTATCGTCGCCGCATGCAACGGTCAGCACCGTCGCCAAGGAGAGGATCAAGGAGTGTTCAATGCGCATGAAGTTCAGTCCCGAATGAGGCAGAGAACACCGCCGAGGGCCCGATTGTCAACGCATACAACGGCCGCCTGACGCCCACGAGGCGGCGATGCACCCGCCCCTGACGCTTGGCGATCGCCCGTGATCGAAACCGCCAATTGGCGCGCATTCTTTGGGACTGTCAGTCGGTCCACAAGTGCTGGATCTGGCCTTTTCGGAGCATCGCAAACACATCCATGCTCCACGCAACCGCGCAGTGTAGGGCTACGCCGCCGTAAATCGAGCGGGTTCGGAGCGCGATGGTGCCCAGTGCGATGCCAGCCAAGATCGAGCCCGCCGACTCCGCAAACGGCTTGCCCATGTGGATCATCATATACGGCACCACCATGACGAAGATCGCGGCGGCCCCGATGTAGCGGGCCAGGGCAAACAAGACAAAGCCGCGAAAGAAGAACTCCAGCATGAAAAACTGAAAGCCATAGCCCGCTTCCCACGCCAGTAGTTGCGTCCATGTATCGCCGGCCTCTTTGTACTTGGGATACGTGCGCAGGAAGCTCTCGAAAAACGACGCTCCGAATGCCATCGGGAACACCACGAGGAACATCGCTAAGTAGAGCAACCAGATCTTGCCCTCACGCGTGATCCGTAGACCATGGTCGGCGATCGGCTCCCGCAGGATGAACTTGATGCACAGCGCGGGGATGACAAAGTAGTTGATCGCCTTGAAGCCCGCCCAATACAGGCGCGGCCACAGGCTTGGGTACGGCCACGTAGCAAACAGCGCCTTCGCGGCCGGGATGCTCAGGATGAACTTGGGGTTGCCGAAGTAGCGGGGCAACAGCAGCGCCACCGTGATGGTGAGCAAGATCCAAAGCAGGCGATTGTCGGGAAGCGGTCGATCCCGATAGTCACGATCGATGGCTGCCCACTGATGAACCGTAAGCCAATGCAGGAGGCGCACCATTTTCGGGGGGAACCCTAACGTGGTTTCGGCAGCGTCGGGCGAAGCGGTGTGCACACCTCGGCAAACACGGTAGCCCCTGCGTCACGCCTGCGAGCGCAGCTGCTGTAGCGCGTGCAACCGACTTGGCTGGCCGAGCGGACAGCTTTGGTCCGCACAACGGACCGCATCGATCAGTTCCCATCATTCACCGATGATCCCCATCACAACGCCCCTCGTTCGGAGGGATTTTGGCAACCGTGTCGTCGCATTCCATGGCTACGCTTGGCCGCGAGATCGCCATGACCACGCACGACTCCAACGATTCCTCGTCGAACCAACCGGGTGTCAGCGGCATGTCGCTGTACGTGCCCGCGCCCCGTGTCTCGCTCGACCGATGGTGCGAGTGGACGGGAGCACCCGTCCAAAAAGTACATGCAGTTGTCGGCCATAGCTTCCGCATGTGTCCGCCCGCCGAGAATGTGTACACGATGGCGGCCTCCGCCGCGCTGCGGCTGATCGACGACTACGAGATCGATCCACAGCGCGTGGGCATGCTTGCCCTCGGCACCGAGTCGAGCACCGACAATGCAGCGGGCGCCGTGATCGTAAAGGGCATGCTCGATCGAGCCTTGCGCGATCGGGGCAGTGCTCCCCTGTCGCGCGCGTGTGAAGTCCCCGAGATCAAGCACGCATGCTTGGGCGGCATGTACGGCCTCAAGGGCGCTCTACGCTATGCCTCGTGCGATGCGGGCGATCGCGTGGCGATCGTCGTCGCGGCCGATGTCGCGGAGTACCCCCGCGGCAGCACGGGCGAGCAAACACAGGGAGCGGGCGCGGTGGCGATGTTGGTGGAGCGAACGCCCAAGCTCTTCAGTGTCGATCTGCGCCGCACGGGCAGCGCGACGGGCTACCGCGGCGCGGACTTTCGCAAGCCCGTCGCCCGCCACTTCATGCCCGGCTACGAAGCGGAGACCCAGAGGCTGCACGACTTCCCCGTGTTCAACGGTCGCTACTCCACCCTGTGCTACCTCGACCAGGTCATCGCGGCCCTGAACGACATGCTCGACCACGCGGGCCAAGACGCCGAGCAGTTCTTCGAGAGCGTCGCCGCGGTGTTCCTCCATCGGCCGTACCACCACCTGCCGATCCAGGCGATGGCGCACGCCCTGGTGTGGAGCCTCGGCCGCTCCGATGTGCATGCCGAGCGCTTCGATCGCCTCTGCCGCGATGCCGAAGTCGAACCGGCACTCGCTCGCGCGCAGACTCGGGCCCACGTGATCCTCGAAGACGAGGCCGCCGCGCACGGCCCCGACGTCGACCCCTTTGGTGCTGCGCAGCAGGTCGCCAAACACTATGGCCGAAGCCCCGAGTTCCGCCTGTTCGTGCAGCAGCACATGGGGCTCGGCACCGAGCGCGTCAAATCCCTCGGCAACCTCTACACCGCCTCGCTCCCCGCGTGGCTGGCCGCCGCCTTTACCGATGCGCACGAAGCCAAGGCCGCACTGGCGGGTCGGGAGCTGCTCGCGATCGGCTACGGCAGCGGCGACGCGGCAGAGGCATGGCCGCTACGCGTGTGTGAAGGCTGGGAGACGGCGGCCGCTCGCATCGACTTCGACGCAGCGCTCCGCGGGGCGGTCGACCTCGATCGCGCCAGCTACGAGGCCCTCCACGACGGCCACGCCCTACCGCAGCCACTGCCCGTCACCAGCGGCTTCTCCGTCGCGGATGTAGGGCAGCGCAACGAGCCCGCGTGGCAGGACATCGGAATCGAGTACTACCGCTTCGCGGGCTAGTCGCCTGAGACCGTGATGACTTGCGAAAGAAACGACGTCAGCGTCGGCCACGGCAAGGCGTCTTGGCGAAAGCAATCGAAAGAGTACCGTCTGGTGACTAAAATGACGGACCGAACACGACATTGCGCTTTCGCCGCGGCATTTACTGCGGCCTGCGGCCCAACCGTGTCAGACCCTGACAGCACAGTAGGAACGCTGGAGCACGACGACGGACTCCAGGAGATCTACCGCGGTGGATTGCTAATTGAGGTGCTGCCCGGCATCGATTTTCCCGACGACGCTACCCCGTTGCGGCGATCGGGCTTCGGCTGTTGGGAGTTGCATTCGTGGGTAGTCGAAGATATCGACAACGGCTTCGCCGAGCTCGACCCCGCGGCTGACTACAATGTCAGCGTCGGCGAACCTCACTGCCCCGAGAACAACAACGACGGTGTCATGATCTACCGCGAAGAGATGGAGTACAGCCCGTTTTACTGCTCTGAAACCTGTTGCAACCCGGAGTTGAGGGGAATTGCGAATGCGTACGTGTTCATTCGCTCCAACATCGCTGGGCATGTTGTCGTCATTGAGGGCGTCGATTACGAAGCCGTAGCCGCGTCGATCGAGTGCCCGCGGTAATAAGGAACCCGCTACCAGGCGGCGGTGCACTACAATTTCAGGCTCGTCGCCGAGCGCGGTGGCGACACCGCCGAAGCGCTTGCGGCGTTTGAGCGCTCGTTGAGCGGCGGGAGAGCACGGCGGTCCGAGCTGCGCTGGCATGGGTCCAGTAAACGCAGCGGAGATAGCGGGGCGCGGGGCGTGACCGTCACGCAGCATGGGCGCGGCCGATCACAGCCTTGGCGCCCCCCTACTCCGCCGCCTTGAGCTGCTGCACCTCGCTGAGCCAGCCGACGTAGTGCTTTCGCAGCCCGGCTGTACTGGCGCGGCCGATCACATCCGACATGGCGAAGTAGGCGACCATTCGGCGCGGGTCGCTGACCCATGGCGGCACGAAGCGCGGCGCGACGCAGAGACCTCGGCGCTGAAGCTCTACGAGCGCGGGGATATCGGCAAGGTCGAGCTTGCCCGCGAACAGGAGACGCAGACAGTCCACACGCCCCGTGTCCATCACCGCGCGCACGAACACATGCACCCGACAAACGCCGTCGAGGTAGACCATGTCTTTGGTGAACGCGGCACCACCCGTGACGGAGCTGCCGCGGAAGATCCGCGATGTGCTCTCGTAGGCCTCGATCTCATTGGGCGAGTGCTCCAAGAAGTAGCGGTACAGGTCGAGAAAGTCGGCACCTTCCAGAGCCTTGTGTACGGCCACGACACGATGGGCGAGGCGCAAGAACCGACGAGGATCCAGCGCACCCGAGATAAGCTCCGCAAACACGGCCAGCCCCTCTTGGGTGCGGGTGGTACCGGGATGCCCCTGCGCCAGAATCGGCAGCTCGGTCTGCGCGCGACCATTGAGGGCCGTGGCCACATGGACCAGCGCCTCGTGCTGGATGAGCTGCCGAACGTCGAGATCGGAGAAGCGTGCGTCCTTGCGTAAGCGTATCCGCGAAGGCGCGGCTGAAGCCCGCGCCGCAAGAGTCTGCACCACCTCCACCTTGGGCGCCTTGCCACGAAAATGCCTCTTGACCGCAGCGCGGATCTCCGCGGCCACGGCCTCGGCCGTCAGTGTCGGCGGGGGCGGCTCGGGAATGCTACCGCTGAGGCGCTTGGCGGTCTGAATCAAGCGGCGCGCCAGCCCAAGCGGTGTGCGCTCGGTGTGTGGGAACGGATCGGAGGGGCGGCCGTACAGTTCCTGCGAGTACCGCGACAGGTCCTCGGTCCCCACCGCTCCGAGCATGGTGGCGGTGAGCCGCAGCGCATCGGCTTGGCGACGCAGCCACGGACCGATCGTAGGATCGCGGGGCGCGAGCTTGTAGACACGAGCGCAGCCCTCGAGCTCCAGCGTGGGATCGTAGGGCTTGTACTTGACCCGCGGCAGTTCACGCGCGCCTTGGGCAAAGAACTTCTCACGCGCCGCCCGCGGCCACGCAATCGTCTTGAGCACCCGCTGACGCGCGTGCACCTCACTCAAGATCGTAGCGGCTTCGGTGACTTTCGTGCGTTGAACGGCGCGACCCATTGTTGGCTTTCGGCGTCACCCTGAAAGCTCGTCGACAATCCACCGATGCAGTGGGGCCAGCCGACGAAAGTGACGCATGCACAGGGTAACAAACTTCGCGGAGGACAACTCCTGCGGCAGCGGCTCCATGGTCACGCCCGCATGAAGTGCCCCATGCCGCAAGAGGTCCGCCCGCGGATGGTCGGCGGGGTAGCCCTTGGGCACTCTCTTGTACGACTGGCCTTCGACGGGGGAGCCGGCCTTGGCGAGCTTCGTTGCGATGGCGGCCAGAGCCTTGCCGCTCTTGTCGGCGGCGACCTTTTCCCGATAGAGGGCGAGCCGCTCTTTGGGAAAGCCGTGCATCCCGGCCCCGACGAGCACGCGGTCATGCTGTAGGCGGAAGAAGAAGCCCGACGAGCCTTGCTTTCGATCGGCGCCCTCCCAAAACCACAGGTCGAGGTGGTCTTTGTACGGTCGCTTGTCCTTGGAGAACCGCACGTCTCGGTTGATCCGAAAGATCGACCCGTTGACCTTGGGCTCGGCAACGATCGCGGGGGCGATGGTCGCGAGCTTGTCCCCGAGCGCGGCGACAAATGCCTTGGCGGGCGCGATGTAGTGCTCGTCGTAGTCGGCCCGATGGGCGTCAAACCACGCCTTTTCGTTGTGGCGCCCAAGCTCGCGCAGGAAGGTCGTGGTCTGCTCCGAAAATCCCTTGAATGTAGCCATGGAGGTGTCTCTACGTTGCGACGTCCGAGCGGGCGGCAATTCGACAGCCACGCGCCGAGGCCGGGATTTTTTCGCACGGGGCTTGTCGGCGGGGAGGCGAAACTTTGGGAATGTATAGAGAAACCGACGCAGGTCGACGCGCTGACGCGCATCGAAGCACACACCTTCGTCTTCGAGGAGCTGCCGCTGAAAGTCACCGACACCGTCTGCACCTCGATAGGAGATTCGCCCCTGCGAGTTGATGACCCGATGCCACGGCACGGTCTCTTCGCGGGACCGTGACAGCGCCGCCATCGCAAAGCCAACGTGGCGGGCGACCCGTGGCGAACCGAGCAGGGTCGCGACCTGCCCGTAGGTGGTCACGAACCCGGCCGGCACTTGCCGAACCACCGCATACACGCGGGCATGAAAGCCAGCCTTGACAACACGAGGTTCCACGGCGGGCGCCATGGCGTCAGTCTACCTTGACCGTCGTTACCTGCTCGTCGGGGTAGTCCTCCTCGGCGCACCCCTCTCCATCGCCACCGTACGCGCCCCGAGAACGAAGCACCGCAACCGTTCCGTCGGCGTTGGGCTTGAAGTAGAGCACGTCATAGTCCACGCAGCTCATCTCGCGACTGGAGGTGCCTTCGCCATGCCAGACGATCTCGGCGTCTCCCGCCGCTCCCACGCGGAGCAGCGCGGTGAGAGACTCCCGCGTTGCGAAGTCCTCGCCGTTGTTGCAGAAGAGCTGGACCATATGCAGCCCTTCCGCCCCTTCGACGGGGTCCGCGGCGGCGTCCATGTATTCGCAGTCGGAGAACGCCGATGGTAGCTTGAGCGCCTTTTCCTGCGCCGCCCAGCTCACGGTGACTCGCAGGATGTCTTCGTCGGCCCCTGCCACATCGGCCGCGACCTGATGCTCCGCAACGACACGCGGGGCGGGAGGCTCCTGGGGTGTTGCCTCGACGATGGGGCTGTCGGGCGGCGCAGGGTCGGCGCGGACGGGCTCCGCAGGCGTAGGCCGCGGTGGCTCGACGGGCCCGTCGGCAATCTTCGGCGCGCAGCCCAAGGGACCGATGAGTCCCAAGAGCATCATCAATTTTCTGGGGGACACCGATCGCACCATACCGCTGCTGCCAAACCTCAGTGCGACAACGAGCAGGCCCCCACCGATCATTCCCGCGCTTCGCCGTAGATTGAATCACGTTCGAGATCGTGGGGGTCCCGCAGCCTGGCTCGCCGTTCGTCATCGCACCGCGCCAACCCATCGGAATCCTTGGCGAGCATTGGACGGCAACCACCCCGATTTACCGCGGCGACTTTGGTCGGCACCATGCCCACCGTTGCCGAGACGAGTTCGGCACGGCCAACGCAGCGAAGGGGGATGACGAAAATGATCGTCATGAAATTCGGCGGCAGCTCGGTTGCCAACCGCGAGCAGATCGAAAAGGTCCTGACCATCGTGCGCGACCGGGCGGACAAGAGTCCGGTCGTGGTGAGCTCGGCGCACAAGGGCATCACGGACGCGCTCATCGAAGCGGCGACCACCGCCGCGGCCGGGCACAATCCAGGCGAGACGGTCATCGACAAGCAAAAAGCGGTGGCGGCCTCGCTCGGCTGCGACCCTTCGCTCTTGATGGCGTTTTACTCGGAGATCCGCGATCTGCTGCGGGGCATCCGTCTCGTCGGCGAGCTGTCGCCCCGCAGCCTCGACTACATCTCGAGCTTCGGCGAGCGGATGTCGGTGCGCTGCATCGCGGACTTCTTCAGCCGCGAGGGTCTGCCCGCGCAGGCGATCGACGCATGGGACCTCGGCCTCATCACCGACAGCAACTTCGGTCGCGCCCGTCCGGGCCCCGACTACCACGTCGCGATGCGTGCCGCGTTTGAGCAGCGGGTGCCCAAGGGAGTCGTTCCCGTGGTGACCGGCTTCGTCGCGAAGAATGAGGCGGGCACGATCACCACGCTTGGACGCAACGGCAGCGACCTCAGTGCCACCCTGGTCGGCGCCGCCCTGGGGGCCGACGAAGTCCAGATCTGGAGCGACACGGACGGCGTGATGAGTGCCGACCCGAGCATCGTGCCGACCGCCAAGAGCATCGCGACGATGCGCTTCGACGAAGCGGCAGAGCTGGCGTACTTCGGCAGTCGCGTGCTGCACCCGGCCACCCTCGTCCCCGCGATCGAGAAGAACATCTCGGTCCGGGTGCTCAACACCAACCGACCCGATCACCCGGGCACGGTGATCGAGGGCGCGCCCGCACCCAAGCCGAGTCCGGTCACGAGTATCGCGTACAAGGAGGACCAAACCGTCCTCACGATCACCGAGCCCCGCATGTTCGAGCAGGTCGGGTTCTTGGCCCGATTCTTCGAGGTGCTCGCCCGCCACGGGGTCGTCGTCGATCTCGTCGCGACCTCGGAGGTCAGCGTGTCGATCACCTGCCATGATCGCGCCAAGATCGACGCTTCGCTGGCCGACCTCGCGCCGCTGGGCGAAGTCGATGTCAGCGGCCGCAAGACGATCCTCGCCGTTGTCGGCCGCCACATTCAGCACTCCAAGGGCATCGGCTACCGCGTGCTCAAGGCGATCTCCGACGCGGAGGTCAACATTCAGATGCACACCTTTGGGATGTCGAGCAACAACATCTCGCTGGTGATCGACGACGCCGACATCGCCCGTGCCGTGGGCTCGCTTCACGCCGCCCTGTTCGAGTAGCGGCCCCCACAATTTTGGGCCACCGCCCCGACCACGGCGCCCCGTTTTCGGCCCGTGGGGGGCGGATCTGCCCCGATGTCGCCCACGACTTTATCGACGGCGCGCGGAAAGACTCTCGGTGTTATCGTCGCGCCGCCGTGGGCGATACCGTGCCCTACCGTGGCGGTAGTGACCCCGCCGATCAGCCGCCGACCGACGCGGGGGCGCCGACGCGTGTCACGGCGTTCGACGAAACACTGCCCACCACCACAGGGGACAGTGAGATCGGCGAGGGCTCGAAGATCGGACGCTACGAGGTGCTCGAGCGCGTGGGCGCGGGCGGCATGGGCGTTGTCTATCGGGCGCACGATCCAGAGCTGCACCGCGAGGTCGCGCTCAAGCTTCTCAAGGCAGGCCGCTCGTCGGGACCCGCGGCGAAGAAGCGGCGCAAGCGACTGTTGCGGGAGGCGCGAGCGATGGCTCAGCTATCGCATCCCAACGTCATCCCCGTGTACGACGTGGGCGAGTACGGCTCGGGGCTCTACGTCGCGATGGAGTTTGTCCTCGGCAGCAACGCACGCGACTGGCTCAAGGCCGAGAACCCACCGTGGCGAAGAACCCTCGGCGTGTTTCGGGCGGCAGGACGCGGGCTCGCGGCCGCCCACAATGCGGGCCTTGTGCATCGCGACTTCAAGCCCGCCAACGTGCTCGTGGGCGACGACGGTCGCGTCCGGGTGCTGGACTTTGGCCTGGCCCGTGCCGCCGCCGATGAGCCCGAGCCCGAGCTGGTGGCGACCGAGTCGAACACCGAGTCGGACGGCAACTGGTCGGAGACCCTCACGGCCGACGGCACGATCTTGGGTACGCCCGTGTACATGTCGCCCGAGCAGTTCGCGGGCAAGCTCGCAGACCCCCGCTCGGACCAATACAGTTTCTGCATCGCGCTGTTCGAGGCGCTGTTTGGCACCCTGCCGTTCGCAAAGGGCACGATCAAACAGCAGGCCCACGCCAAGTACAAAGGGCGGATCGCACCGATGCCGCCCGACTCCCCCGTGCCCGCGCGGCTATACGACGTGCTGTGCCGAGGACTCGCGACAAAGCCTGAGCTGCGGCACGAGTCCATGCCCGCCGTCCTCCGCGAGCTGCGGACGGTGCACGAAGACAGAACGCCTGCCCCCGCCTGGCGCTCGTGGGCGATCGTGGGGTCCGTGCTCGCGCTCGCCTCCGCGGCGGTGGGCGTGGCGTACATCGGCGACGGGCCGCGTGCCGCCGCCGAGAGCACGATGTGCGCGCCCGCGAGCGAAATGCTGGACGGCGCGTGGGACGACGACGATCGAGCGCGGGTTCGCGAAGCGTTTGTCGCCGCGGATGTATCCCAAGCCGATGCCCGCTTTGAGGAGCTCGCGACCAACCTCGATGCGAGAGTCGACGCGTGGTCGCTGCGCTACGACGAGATCTGCAGGGGCAAAGAGGCAAAGGACCCGCACGCGCGGAGACAATACGCGGCCACGATGGCGTGCTTGCACCGACATCGGGTGGAGCTCACCGCCTTTGTCGACGCGCTCAACGAGCCCAGCGGGGTCGTCATCGCCCGCGCTCCCACAGCGGCGCTGAGCCTCCCTTCGCTCAACGACTGCGCTGCCGATCTCATCGCCCCTCGGTCGGCCGAGCGTGAGGAGCAACGCCTGAAGTTGGCACAGCAGCTCGGCGGCGCCCGAGCGCTGCGCACGACGGGGCGCTCCGATGCCGCGATGCGGGAGGTGGAGCAAGTGCTCGAGCGCGCCAAGGCGACGGAGCTTCAGGGCATCGCGAGTCGTGCGTTGCTGGAGCGCGCGCGGCTGCACCGTGGTCGCGACAACCTGAGCGCCGCGCAGCGCGACCTCGAGGCCGCGTACTTCAGCGCCGTGGCCGACCGCAATCCGCGACTGGCGGCAACCGCCGCGGTCAGCCTCGTCGACGTGTTCGCGTCCCGCCAGGCCAACGAAGAAGCGATGGCCTGGTCTGAGCACGCGCGGTCACAGCTCGACGCCGCGGGTGAATCACCTGGTCTCGATGCCGCCCTCGAGCAGGCGCTGGGGCAGCTTCCGCCTCCGTAAGAGCGCAGCTACGAAGCCTACTCGTCGCCCTCGAATTCACAGACGTAGCCGAGGTACTCGTCGCCGAGCGCATCGAAACAATCGGTCTCGTCGGCGCACTCTTGGCGTGTCTCGACCACGTCGTAGAGCACCTGCCACGAAGAGAACCTGTCGCCTTCAACGCAGTAGGTCCAGTCGGTATCGCCCTCCGTACTCGACAACGATAGCTGCTCGCCATCGGTAGTGTACGTGCCAACGGCATCGACGACCTCGGGCTCCAGGGGCACGATACAGCTGCACTCCGTGGGCCCGGTCTCGGTGCACATGACATCGGGATCATCGATCATCGCGGCCGCCTCGAAGTCCTCGCAAGAGGCTCCGTAGCAGGCCTGGGTGTCGAGGCTCAGGAGGATCTCCGACTGCGTCGTGCGCTGGTAGTTCACCGAACCATCGGCCCCAAACACGAGCGTGCCCGTATCCGAGAGGATGTTGATGCCAAACGTGGAGCCCGGGCATTCCTCTTCGAGCGGATTGCCGAGCGCCTCGTAGCCGCACGATCCATGAATCGTCCACGTGCCGACGACATCACCACCGCAGCCAGCGGGTGTGGGACTGCATGTGGTGTCGACCTTGGCGCCTTCGCGTCCCGCCACCATGCCAAGATCACCGATGGTCTCGATCCCCGAGCACACCCCTGCGGGAGGCTCGCCCGTGGTCCCGTCCGTGCTGCCGCCCGAGCTCTCATCGACGCTCGCCGTCGTTCCGGGGTCGGTGCTGGTCGTTCCCGGGTCGGTGGTCGTGGTCGCGCTGGGAGGGTCGTCCGTGGTGCTCCCGCCCGTGGAGGAGCTCGCCTCGGTGTCAGAGGCCTCGGGCGTATCGTCCGCGGGACAGCCCATAGCGACCGCGCCAAACATGAGGCAAAGAGGAAGGGTCGGCCAACGTACGTTGTGTCGCGTCATGCGGGTTCGTCTCGGGTGCCTACGACTACAAAGTTCGCGCCAACCGTACGCGACGCGCTATCCCGAGACGTTGGCGCGGGCTGTCCCTAGGCGACACACAGGCCGGTTGCGTCCTGCAACGTTGCAAATGACAACATGTCTGGGCCAATGACCAACGCTCCAAAGAACGCGCATGCCCCCAGCCTCTGGGATTGGGCGACGGAGCGCTATGGCAGGGCGGGCGTCGCCGAGCTCTGCCTGCGACTGCAGGATGATCACGGACTGGATGTCGACATCGTGCTCGCCTGCCTGTGGTGCGCCGAGCGTGGACACACGGTGAGCCCCAATCTGCTCGACTCCATGTATGCCGCGGCTGCCCCCATGCGTGCGCGCATCGTCGAGCTCCGAGCACTGCGTCGCGCCCTCGGAGCCGAGCGCGACCGCGACCCATCGTGGCAGCCAGTCTACGAGCACACGAAAGCTGCAGAGCTTGCCGCCGAGCGGCTCGAGCTCGCCGCCCTCGAGCGTGTGCTCCTGGCGACTCCCACAACTCCGACCGAGATCGTCGACGGCGATACTCGCCACTTTCGGGCCCTCACGGCCGTGCAGCGGTACGCCGAAGCGCACGCCACCGCCTCCGCTCCTAAGGCACTGCTCGAGGCGCTGGTCTCCGCTACGGCTCCACAAACACCATCTGATCGCGCGCGACATCGCTGAGCACGGCCGAGGTGTCGGTCGCGGGCCAGTACACCTCGACCTGGAACACGGGCTCGCTGCCCCAGCCCAGACCGAAGTACGCCGCCGCTTCGGCCTGGCCGAGATAGTGGCTGCTCACCCCGATGTGGCGCACCTGGATCGGACCGCCGTCGACGACCTGCACGCGAACCTCGGCCCCGATGCCCTCGGTGTTGCCCGGCCCGCCCTCGGTGCGCACCTCGAGCCACGAACCGACGTCGGCATCGTTGCGATACAGCGCAGGCATCTCCGTGTTGGAGTGGATCAGCAGATCGAGGTCGCCATCGCGGTCATAGTCGATGGTGGTGAGCCCCCGTCCCTGCCGCGCAAAGTCGATCCCCGCCGCGACCGTGACATCAGGCCATGGTCCCGGACCATCATTCTCCCACACGTAGGAAGGCTGGCCGCTGAACATCGCGTTGTGAAACCCGCCCGTCACCGTCAGATCGACATCGCCATCGAGGTCGGCGTCGAACATCGAGGCGCCCCACCCCCAGCCCGCGTCGCGAACTCCGAGCGTGTCGGTGGTATCGGAGAACACGAGGTTGCCGTCGTTGCGGTACATCCGATTGCCCGTGTAGCCAAAGGCAGGCCAGTTCACCGAGGACGCGAACCAGTCGAGGTCGCCATCGCCGTCGTAGTCGGCAAACGTCGCGCCCATTCCCGCTTGGTCGGTGCCGACCATGGCGCTGTCGGTCACGTCGATGAAGCCGCCGACGGTGTCGTTGGCGTAGAGGCGACTCGTCCGCCAGTCGGCCGTGAGCGCAAGCTCGGGCCAGCGGTCGCCGTCGAGGTCGACGAACGCGGGGGCAAATACAAACGCGCCCGCGTTCGTGCCGTACAGCGCCGCGATGTTCTGGAGGTCGATCCCCATCGCCGCCGTGACATCTTCGAAGTGCCCGGGCATGGCCGCGCCCATGTTGTGGAGCAGACGGTTGTGATCCTCGCCTGGGCCCAGCTCATCGGTCTCGCGCCACTCACCCACGAAGACATCGAGATAGCCATCGAGGTCGTAGTCGCCAACGCCAATGCTCGTGCCGACGTGCACCCCACCCGTGTCGAGGGCAAACCCGCGGGCGATCGCATCCTCGGTGAAGTTGCCGAGGCCGTCGTTGAGGTAGAGGAAGTTGCGGTTCTCTGCGAGCACGGTGAGCAGGAGATCCAGGTCGCCGTCGCCTTCGACGTCGACCCAGGCCGAGCCGCCTGTGATGTGATCGCCGATGCCCGATCCGGCCCAGACATCGGTGAAGGTCCCGTCGCCCTGGTTTTGGAGCAGCCAGTCGGGGCCATCGATCCTCGCCATATAGATGTCGGGCCAACCGTCGGCGTCGTAGTCGCCGACAGCGACCGAGCCGATGCTCCGCTCCGGGGTACAATAGTTGCCCGACCCAGGGGGCGATCCGGCCTCCTGCATCTGACAAAACGGCGTCGTCACGAGGGTCCCGGGATCGAGGCCATCGAGCCCCGCCTCCGCCGTGACCTCGGTGAACCGTGGGCCCGGATTGTCGGGCTCGACCTCGGGTGGAACGTCGGGCTCACCAAGATCGAAGAGCGGCCCGTGGTCGTCCTCGCTGGACCCCGTCACGCCGCTTGTCGTGAAGTCGGTGGTGCCCCCCGTGTCCGACGTGCTCCCAAAGTCCGTCGTGCCCCCCGTGTCCGACGTGCTTCCAAAGTCCGTCGTGCCCCCCGTGTCCGACGTGCTCCCGAAGTCCGTCGTGCCTGCCGTGTCCGACGTGCTCCCAAAGTCCGTCGTGCTCCCAAAGTCCGTCGTGCCCCCCGTGTTCGAGTCGGTCGTGCCCGAGTCGGTCGTGCCCACATCAGTGGTCTCGCCGTCGTCGGAGCTCTCGCCATCGGTCGTGCCCACATCGGTGGTCGCCGACTCCCCATCACCCGAGCTCGACGACTCGGCCGATGCCGCGGAGTCGCTCGAGTCGGCGGTGGTCGTCCCCGCGTCATCGGTGGCGGAGGGCTCGGTGGTCGATTGACCGGTCGGACTAGTGCCGCTGTCTTGACCGGGTGCCGCGGTGGTTTCGCCGTTGCCAGAGCTGCCCTGCTCTGTACTGGACGTATCCGAGGATACGTTCGGGACACTCGGAATCGAGTCGTCAGCGCAGGCGGTGGCGAGCAGCGCGAGTGCCGGGACTAGCCCCAACGCCGCGTGATAGTTCGAGATAAGGCCCATAGTGGTGTTCACCCCCCGCACGCACTGTAGGGGGATTGCGATAGATTTCGCCAGGGCTACGTTATGCGCGGCCCGCCGACCTCGCGGGCGAATTCGCTAACCACGTCGCGCGGGTGCGCTCATGCTCGCTATGCCAACCGTCTGCACCGCGTTACATGGGACCGCAGCGGCCCAGCGCGCTACAGAGCGGGAGTTTCTGTCCCAAGTGAAGCGGCCGAGGGTTTCACAATGGTGCGAGGCAACTCAAGCATTGCGCGCGAGTGTTGGACCCAAGCTCGGCAATCCTACGCTCGCGCCACGGGGCGCTAACCGCGGGTCCACGCGTGGGCTGCTAAGCTAACGTCCCACCCAATGCCCCGTCCGACCAGCTTTCGGCCCGGCCCAGCCGCGCACCGCCCCCCCGAGGAGGAAGCCGCCCACGCCGACGTATTGGCGCAGGTGATGCGGGTATTGGCGATCCTGCGTCGGCGCTGGCTGGTGGTGGGGGTGACCACAACCCTGTGTGTCGCCGCGGCCGCGCTGGCCATCATGCTGCTCCAGCCGCGCTGGAAGGCGACGGCCAGCGTCGTCCTTCATATGTCGGGGCCGCAGGTGCTCGACAAGATCAAAGGTGTGGGTGAAGACGCCGAAGGCCGGGTGCTGGGCTATCGCGAGTACTACCAAACACAGCGCACGATCATGCAGAGCCGAGCGGTGGCGGAGCGGGCCCTCGCCGAGCTTGGCCTCGCGCGCGACCCCGTGTTCCTCGGCATCACCGACGCCGAGACGGAGGCGGAGCGGCAGGCACTCGCAGAGCAGATCGACCCCGTCGAGCGCTTGCGCGAGCTGACCCAGGTGCAGGAGATTCGCAACTCGCGGGTGGTCGAGATCTCCGCCGAATACCCCGACCCGCAGGTCGCCGCGGAGATCGCCAACGCGCTCGCCGACGCCTACATCGACCATGTGCAGCGCAGTCGCTCGCGCGTGGGCGAAGAGGCCAAGGACAACATCGCCACCGAGCGCGGCAAGGCGCTCGACCACGTGCACGAGGCCGAAAAAGCCCTCGAAGACTTCAAGCGCGAGCATGAGATCACATCGATCTCGCTGTCGGATCGCCAGAACGTCATCACGCAAGACATCCTCACGCTGAGCACCCGCACCAAGGACGCGGAGGCTCGGCGCATCGAGCTTTCGAACACCTTGGAGCAGGTGAGGCAGCTCCAGTCCGATCGCAATCTCGCGGCGGCGTCGCTCTTGCCCAAAGAGGATCGCAGCCTGTTCGAGAAGCTCCGCGAGGAACAGCTCGACGCAGAGCAGAAGTTCGACGAGATCGACACCGAGTTCGGGCCGAAGCACGAAGAGCATCGCAAGGCGAAGCGGCGGCTCGACCTCATCACAAAGAAGATCGACCGCGAGGCGAACAACCTCATCGCCTCGCTGACCTCTGAGCTCGCCGCCGCGCGTAATACCGAGCGCGACCTACGGCAGGCGATGAACCGCGAAAACGGCAAGGCGCTGGGCCTCGGCGGGCTCGAGCGGGGCTATCGCGAGCTCGAGCGGGAGGCCACCGCGGCCGCCGAGGACTACCTGCTCGTCGCGCGCCGCGATACCGAGATCGCGATCACCAACCGCGTGGAGGCGGAGGGTATCGAGATCCTCGACCGCGCCACCGAGCCGCAGCTGGCCGTCTTCCCCCCCAAGCTGCTGCTGCTCGCCCTGGGGCTTGTCGCGGGCTTTGGCCTGGGCGCGTTGTTGGCCATCAGCATCGACTTCCGAGACCACCGTATTCGCGGCTTGCTCGATCTCGAGCGCTCGCTCGGCGCCCTCGGCTTGCCCGTGCTCGGACAGCTCCCGTTGCTGCCCGCCGACAATCGCCTCGGCCTCGGCAACGTTCGAGCGCAGCGGCGGCAGCGTGATCTGTACGCCCACCTGTTCCCGCAATCGCTGATGGCCGAGCGCTGCCGTGGGGTTCGCACCGCGCTCACCTTTGCCCAGGGTCGCGAGCCCGTGGGCAGCATCATGATCACCTCGCCGAGCTCCTCGGAGGGCAAGAGCTCCACCGCGATGAACCTCGCGCTGTCGTTTTGCCAGGCCAACAAGCGCGTCGTGCTGATCGACGCGGACATGCGTCGCCCCCGAATTCACCAGGTGTTCTCGGGCAGCGGAACGGGTGAAGAGATCGGGCTCTCTGGGCTGCTCACGGGCCGCGGCGAGATCGACCAGGCCCTGCTGAAGAACCCCGAGGACGTCCCCGAGAACCTCCGTATCCTTCCGTGCGGGCCCATCCCCGACAACCCCGCGGAGCTGCTCGATGGGCCTGGCTTCCG
The DNA here is from genome assembly GCA_011762755.2 of Epimenia babai. Taxonomy (NCBI): domain Eukaryota; kingdom Metazoa; phylum Mollusca; class Solenogastres; order Cavibelonia; family Epimeniidae; genus Epimenia; species Epimenia babai. The sequence continues at coordinate 77,881 of WURV02122208.1, forward strand.
CAGGTTGCTCGGCGAGCTACGGGAGCGCTTCGACCTCGTGATCGTCGACAGCCCACCCGTGCTGCCCGTGACCGACCCGCTCATCCTGGCCAGCCATGCCGATGCGGTTGTGATCGTCGCGCGCTGCGACTCGACCACGCGCGGCGAGCTTCAACGGGCGCTCAACCAACTCGGGCAAGCCGACGCCAACATCATGGGCGTGATCCTCAACGAGGTCGACACCCGACAAGAGCGCTACGACTACACGGGCGACTACTACACGTACCGCGCGCCCGCGACCGGCTCCGATTCAGCGTAGCGGACGACACGCACGATGATCGACGACCTCGACGACGAGGAGCCCGACGTCGAGCCGAATCCGGCTTCACGACGCGCGGTGCGGCGCAAGGAACGAAGCCGCCGCTCATGGTCTCAGTTCTTGCTCACGGGTGCGGTGGCGGGCCCCGCCTTGGTGTTGGGCGGCGTGCCCCCCATCGCGGTGTTGCTGTTTCTCGTGGCCGTGCTCCTTTTGTGGCAGCGCCTGTGCACGCGGACGACGAGCCCGCTCATCGTCCCGCGCAGTGCCGTGCTCGGATTTATCGCGGTCGGGATCACGCTGATTCAGTGGCTGCCCATCCCGGGCCTTGCGGCTCTGCTCTCGCCTGACGTCCACTCCGCCGTGCAAGAAGCCTTGGCGGGCACGGGGGTGGAGGCGCGGGCGGGCATCTCCCCGTCGTCGGGTGACACGGGCCTCGAGTGCGCGCGCTTGGTGGGCCTGACGCTGTTGTTCATCGCCGCCGCCCAGCTCTCGTGGCGGGCCGCCGCGACCGCGACCGCGATCGCAGGCTCGGCCCTGGCCCTCATCGGCTTTGCCCACGAGGCGCTCGGCTTCGACGCGATCTACGGCGTGTATCTGGCACGGGATATCGATCTCAGCACCCTGCCGTCGATGCTGGGCACGTTCGTCAATCCCAACCACCAGTCGGGGCTGTTGCTGCTGGGTATCTTCGCCGCCGCCGCGCTCGCGGCCGATCAACATCGGCTGGGGATCAACACCCGCGACCCCTCGAAGGTCGATCGCTACGGCGATCGATTCTTGGCGGCGATGGCCGCCCTCACGGTCCAGATCCCCGCGCTGGTCCTGTCGCTGTCGCGGGGCGCCATCGTGGTGTTCATCGTCGTCGCCCCCATCGCCGCCTGGCTCGGCCTCCGCCACCAACGCTCCGAGCGCCAGAGCCAACGCCGACGCTCCCGACACATGTCGCCGCTCCGCGTGATGGTCGTCGTGGGCCTCATCGGCTTGTTCCTGCTCGTCGCGCAGCACGGCGCGTGGCGGGAGCTGGGCACCTTGATGAACCTGGCCGATCCGTGGGCGAACCCCGAGGCGGGGCTCGACACCAAGTTCCGCATCGTGCGTGATGCGCTGCCCCTGGTCGACACATCGTCGTGGCTTGGCATCGGCCGCGGTGCCTTCATCGATGTCTTCGGTCCGCTCGACTCACAGCCATCCCACGTGCTGCACACCCACCTCGAGTCGGGGCCCATGACGCTCTTGGTCGAGTGGGGCCCACTGTTCGGCGGGGGCTTGTTGGTCTGCATTGTCGTGTGGTGGATCCAGGCGATGGTCGCTCATCGCCACCGCCACGACGGAGCCGCGCGCCAGATCGTGCTCCTCGGACTCCTCGCCGTCGGCCTCCAGAACCTGGCCGATTTTGGCTTTGAGTTCCTGGGCGTGGCCGCACCCGCTCTGGCGCTCGCGGGTGCCGTCTCTCCGACCCCCGCGTGGCGATGGGCCCCCAAGCCCGCGCGCTGGCTCGGCACCGCCGCCATCGTCCTGGCGCTGCTCATCGCGGGGGTGTCCCAGGGCAGCAGCTTCACGCAGCGTCCCTCCGTCGACGCCGCTATCGTGGCGGGTGACCTCGATCCCGCACAAGTCGCCCGCACCCGCCCGCTCGACGGTCGGCTGCATGGTCTGTGGGCGCGACGGGCCTTCGCGGCGGGAGACTTCATCACCGCGCGACAACGGGCCGAGGTCGCGGTGAAGCGACGACCGGGCAACATCGACGCGTGGCTGATCCATGGGGCTGCCCTGCACGAGCTCGGCGAGCCCGCAGCCGCCGTCGACGAGAGCACACGACGCGGGCTGGCGGGTCTGCACAACCCGCTGCAAAAAGAGCTCGTCGCCTATCTCCTCGAGCGCTACCCACGGCCCCAAGACCTGGCCGCTCTGTGTCCGCCAACGCAAAAGCCATGGTTGTTGCTGGTCGAAGCCCTACAAGATGAAGCCCCGCAGCACGCCGATGCGCTCGCGGAAGCACGGCACAAGCTGGCCCCTGACGATCCTGCGCCGCTGTACGTTCGTCAGCATCTCGCGATGCTCGCGGGCAACGCTGCGCTCGCACTGCACCACGCTCGGTTGCTGCGCGCGGTCGCACCCGACGAAGCACCCGCTCATATCGCGGTGGCCAAGTCGCTCCGCTTGTTCGACCCCCCGCGTCTCGCCGATGCGAGCGCGGCCCTCGAAGTCGCCCTTCGCGATGCACCGCTCCCCGACGATCGAGCGCGGGGCGACGTTGAGGAGCAGTTGTTCGGCGTGCTGCTCGACCTCGGCGATCCCACCTCGCTACAGCGCGCGCGCGAGCTGGCCCCCGAGCTGCTCCGCCGCCCCGCCGATCGGGAGACGCGCAGACGACGAGAGACCGCCGCCCGCCGCCTCGACCCAGGCTAGATTGGTCGGCGAATTTCTACCGTTCCTCAACATCCTACACTACAATACGGAAGCCCTCGGGCGTTCGTCGACAGGTTTAGGAGCTATCCAGATGAGACCACTTCTCTCCGCGGGTTTGTGTGCGCTGCTGGGCGGCTGTCTTTCCGAGCCCATCGCCGAGCAGACGGAAGCCTCGGGCTCCACGACGAGCGATGCCTCCGACGCGACGGGATCGGGGCCGGTCATGAGCACCACGACCACGGCGGGGCCAACGGTCACGAGCAACCCGACCACCCCGCCTGAGACCGGCGCCGACTCGAGCACGGGCGCGGCCGGGCCCGGCGAGGGCGAGGCCTGCGAGCTGCACGAGCAAGACTGCGCCGAGGGCCTCAAGTGCATGCCGTACAGCAGCGACGGCAGCTTCTGGTGGAACGACGTCGCGTGCTTCCCGATCGTCCCCGACCCACAAGAGGCGGGCGAGCCGTGTCAGTGGGAAGGCGGACTATGGAGTGGCCACGATAACTGTGGGTTGGGCGAAGTATGCTGGACCTTCGATGAGGACGAGCCCGGCGTCTGCAAGAGTGTGTGCTTGATGTCGAAGCCCGGCGACTGGGACTCGCTGTATTGCGAGGACCCAGCCACCCTCCCCATCGTAGGCTGCCAAGATTGCTTTTGCGTGTGCGAGTCGCCCTGCGATCCGCTCGAGCAAAACTGCGACGAAGGACAGACATGCGTGCCCTCGTCCGACACGTTCTTGTGCACCCCCGACGCCTCGGGAGAGATGGGTGAGGCGGGCGATCCCTGCGAGTTCGTCAACGTCTGCAACCCGGGTCTCTTCTGCATCGAGAGCACGGCCGTGGCCGGCTGCGAGGCTAGCCTCGGCTGCTGCTCCCCCGTCTGCGATCTCAGCCAGCCCAACACATGTCCCGGGCAAGCCGAGGGCGAGACCTGCCAGCCCTGGTACGAGCGCGCCACCCCAGGCCTCGAAAACGTGGGCATCTGTGCTTTGCCTCCCGCGTAGGTGGCCGACGAACCACGCCTCCATGCAGGAGCGGGCGGACAATGCATAGAAGCGGTTTCAAAGCCCTCGCGTGGCGACAGGCGCGGAGCTGGGTCCCGAGCGCAAGGCGCGAATTCGAAGCTGTACCTGGCGTACTGCGAGAATTCGGAACGCGGCGATAGGGGGCCAGTGCCGTGCGTGGCGGTGCGTGAGGGTTTTGAAACCGCTTCTACAGGCCAGCGCCGCCGCGTAGCGGTGCCGCACCTGTCGTTCGGCGTGGGCACGTTCGGACGAACGACAACACCCGCGGTGGACTGTTATCGTCCGCGACGACCGAGGCTGTACCCATGACGCCGTGGACCCCAAACTCGTGGAAACTAAAGGACGTGCACCAGCAGGTCGCGTACCCCGACGCCGATGCGCTCGCGCGGGTGCAGACCGAGATGAGTCGGCTCCCGCCGCTGGTCACCTCGTGGGAAGTGGAGGGCCTCAAGGAGAGGCTCGCCCAGGTTGCGCGCGGCGAAGCATTCTTGTTGCAGGGGGGAGATTGCGCGGAGTCATTTGACGACTGCGGGCCCGACAAGATCGCCACCCAGTTCAAGATCCTCTTGCAGATGAGCCTGCTGCTCGTGCATGCGACCCGCAGCCCCGTGGTGCGGGTCGGGAGAATCGCGGGGCAGTACGCCAAGCCACGCTCGTCCTCCACCGAGGAGCGCGACGGCGAGGTGCTGCCCTCGTACCGCGGCGATCTGGTCAATCGCTCACCGTTCACCCCCGACGATCGGCGCCCCGACCCACGCTTGCTGATGCGTGGCTACGAGCGCGCCGCGCTCACCCTCAACTTTGTGCGAGCGCTGGCCGACGGTGGCTTTGCCGACCTTCACCACCCGGAAAACTGGGATGTCTCGTTCGCCGAGGGCTCGGAGCTCCACGCCGAATATCGACGGATCTCCGACACGATCAAGCACTCGATCGCCTTCACGGAGGCCATCACCCGCACGGAGAGTCAGGTCCTACGCCGTGTCGATCTGTTCACGAGCCACGAGGCACTGAGCCTCGAGTACGAGCAGGCGCAGGTGCGGCAGGTCCCGCGCCGCGACGGTTGGTACGACCTTGCGACGCACATGCCGTGGATCGGGATGCGCACCGCCCAGGCCGACGGGGCGCATGTTGAGTTTTGCCGGGGTATTCGCAACCCAATCGGGCTCAAAGTGGGGCCCAGCATGACAGACGATCAACTGCGGCGATTGATCGACACGCTCCACCCGGACGACGAGCCGGGTCGTCTCACTTTGATACACCGACTTGGCGCCGACCGAGTGCATGACGAGTTGCCGCGACTTATCGAGATCGTACAAGCCACGGGCAAGACCGTTCTGTGGTGTGCCGACCCCATGCACGGCAATACCGAGACCACCGCCCGCGGGATCAAGACTCGTCGCTTCGATCGGATCTTGACCGAGCTGCGCGGTGCCTTCGAAGTGCACGAAAAGATGGGCTCACGGCTCGGTGGCGTGCACTTTGAGCTCACGGGCGAAAACGTAACCGAGTGTATTGGCGGCTCGGGTGGCGTAGAAGAAGCCGATCTAGCCCGCGACTACCGAAGCAAAGTCGATCCGCGACTCAACTATCAACAGGCGCTGGAGATGGCATTGCTCGTGACTCGGCAAATGCGGCGCGAAGATGCGCGACGCTAGAACCGCATCACCCACACCGTTCATATTTCCTGCACATGCAGATCGCAGAATTCGCTATTAAACAGTGATAGCGAATTCGAAATTCGCCGTGTATGTTGACGACGTCAGTGGACGATGTCGCCGTCTCGGTCGGGGGACTCAGAAGACGACGACATGGGAGAAAGTCGTGCGCTGACATAGGGATCGGACGAATGTGAAGTCGTCGCCAGCTTGGGCGGATGCTCGAGCGCGCTACCGGGTATGATCACCACAACGCCCAATATTACGCTGAACATTGTTCAGAGGCGACATTCGGGGGTTTGCGACCTTGGTCCACAACACCCGATTCGTCGTAATGAAACGCGCTCGCCGTCTACGGCGTGACGAGTTCGCGCAGTCGAATCCCTGAGCGGCCAATACCTGGGGAGGTGTTGGCCGCTCACTTTTGGTTGCGGCAGAGCGTCTCCACTTCCCAACGCACCGCTCGCTCCACGGCGGCGTCGTAGGAGAGGCCGTAGTAAAGGAATGTCTCACCCACCGCGGCGGGAACGAGACCGTTTTCCCCCACACCGTACGCTCGCGACGCGGCCCGCAGACAGCCCGCCAGCAGCACGTCGCCCCAGTGACGGCGTCCCTCGATCACCTCCCACAGGAGCGAGCCCGCGACCTCGTTGACCAGATCCCAATTGTCGTCGGCTTCATCGACCACGCGAGCGCCCTGCGATCCAACGTGCACGGTGAAGCAATCGCGGTGATGGCCGAACACCACGTCCACACAAAACCGCAACGTGCGATCGACCTTCATGCTCGGCCAGGCCTCCGCGAGCCCTTGCGCCAGCTCTTGGTAGATCCATGCGCGAACTCTCGGTCGCATGCTCCGCTCGTCTTGCGCATGCGGATTGGGATCGCAAAGTGGAGGGATCGAAAACGGTCGGTAGTGGCGAGGATCGGGGCCGGCCGACAACTCCACGAGCGATGACGCCCCCGTGGGGTCGAGCGTGACCGAGCCCGGCTCGACGTGATAGCGCCCGCCCACGGTGAGCGGCAGCCCACGTGTCTGGGGCTGTCGCCGGGCCAGATCGCCCAAGAACCGAGCCTCCGACACGGGGAACACAAACCGATCCATCCATCGAAATGCGGCGACGTGGGCCGCACCGTTGGCCCCGGGCACCACCGCCGCCGCCTCAACGGCCGCCGCCTGCTCGAGCAAGTCGCGATACATCGGCAGCGGAAACCCCGTGGACCGACCGAGCACAGCCGCGATCTCGAGCATGGGCTGCCAGCGCACCATCGCCAGGTCGACACGATCGCGACCGAGCACAGTCGCGGCCTCCGACAACACAGCGCGCACGTGCTGCGCATCGCGAAGCACGGCGTCCACTTGGTTCCAGACCACCGCGCCTTCGGCCGCGACGAGCAGTCCCCACTCATCGGGCGCCAGCGATGGCGTGGTGATGAGCGTGACGCCGTCGAGCTCGATGCTCTGGGCGGCGGGCACCTCGTGCACCGTCTCAAAGCCGAGCGTCCGCGCCGCCCAGGCGACCAGAGAATCCGGGGTGACCACCACCGTCTGCGGATCGAGTCGTGCGAGATGGTGAAGGCTCGCGACGTCGAAGTGGTCGGGGTGTCGGTGCGAGACGATGATGAAGTCGGGCCGCAGACCTCGCGCCCGCACATGGCGACGCGGAACCGTTTCAAACACCCCACAATGATGTTCTGGGCCCAGCAGAGGATCACACAGAAGCCGCAGGCCCGCCGCCTCAATGAGCCACATCGCGTGTCCGAGGCAGATGCAATCCACGACGAGGTTCGGATTGTATCGAGTGGCACGCGCGGGGGATACTGAGGAAGTGAAACGTCGTGTCCATTCGCTCGCCATCGAGCTGACGAGCCACTGCAACCAGCGCTGTAGCTACTGCTACAACGCCTGGCGGGAGGACAACGGACGCTCGGTCGGGGCGCTGTCCCACGACCGCCTGCTCTCCACCGTGGACCGAGCCCTCGCCGAAGTGGAGCTCGACCATGTGACGCTCACGGGTGGCGAGACGTTTGCGCGCGCGGATGTCTTTGATGTGCTCGACCTCTGCCGTGCGCGCGGCGTGGATGTGCAGATCATCTCCAACGGCGGCCTCATCGACGACGCGCTCGCGCAACGCCTGGCCTCCTACCCGATCCGCTGCATTCAGATCACGCTCAACGGCCCCGACGCCGCCGTGCACGAGGCCCACGTGGGCGGCGAGCATTTCGACAAGACCATCGCGGGAATCGAGGCGCTCAATCGCCACCGCGTTCCGGTCGCGGGCTGTATCGTCGTGACCCGCCAAAACGCAGCGCTCGTCGGCGCGATCCTCGATCGCTTCGTCGCGCTGGGCGTCAAGCTCATCGCGCTGTCGCGGTTCTCGCCCGCGGGCTACGCCGCCACGCATGTCGCGGAGCTGCTGCCCTCGCGCAGCGACATGATCACGGCGCTATCGCAGGCCGAGCCACGGGGTGAGGAGCATGGCCTCGACCTTCAGGTCACGATGCCCGTGCCGCCGTGTGTCATCGACCACGCTGACTACCCGCACGTGACCTTCGGCGGGTGCCCGATCGGCACCGAAGCACAGGAGCTGGCGCTCGGCCCCACGGGAGAGCTTCGCGCATGCACGCTGCACACCGAGTCGCTGGGCGATGCGACGTCGCAGCCGTGGTCGGAACTGCTCGACGCGCCCATGCTGTCGCAGTATCGCGATGTCACTCCCGAGTTTTGTGCGCCCTGCCCCCACAAGCAAAGCTGCCTCGGGGGCTGCGGCGCGGCGGCGGGCTCGGTGCTCGGCAACCCACGCGGTCTCGATCCGTTCGTGGCCCAACACGTCGACGATGGCTTCTCCAAGACACTCGAGCGCGCGCGCAGGGGCTCGGCCTCGCTTCGGGTCCTGTCGTGAGCCGCCCCGTGCGGGTGCTGCTCCTGTGGCCGGGCAGCGAGGGTGCGGCCGCGGGCAACTTTGGCGTGCCGCAGCTCGTCCTGCTTGGCACCTACCTGCGGCAGCACGCGCGCGTCGTCGTGGAGATCCGTGATCTCGCGATCGAGCGCCGCCTTGGCACCTCACTCGATCGGATCATCGAGGGCGACGATGGCCTCGGCTACGACATCGTCGCGGTGAGCATCTACTCCTCGTTCGACCACCTGCTGTGTTGTGCGATCGCCCAACGGGTACGCGAGCGCTGGCCCGACGCGGTGCTCGTGGCGGGGGGCTACCACGCCAGCGCACGCCCCCTGGCGTATGTCGGCGACGGAGCGGACTTCGATGTCGTGGTCGTGGGCGAAGGCGAAAAGCCGCTGCTCCGCGTTGTCGAGTCGGTGGAGGGCGGGGCCCCGCTGCGCCAGCAGGTGCTCGGCCCCGAGGCGATCGAGAACCTCGACGAGCTGCCCCCCTCCGATTGGTCGCTGCTCGATCGCTACCGCGGCATCGCCCGCAAGCACGCTTCCCAGGCCCAGGTGTATCTGTCGCGCGGCTGCCCGTTCGATTGCGCCTTCTGTATGGAGCGGGCCAAGCGAGAGACCTCCTGGCGTGCGCTCTCGGTGGAGCGCGCGCTCGATGAGATCGATCGACTGCATCGCTTCGTCGACCTACGAAGCTGGACGCTCTACTTCGGCGATGCCTTGTTCGGCATGAAGAAACGCTGGCGCCGACAGTTCCTCGAAGGGCTCGCCCGTCGTGGCTACCCCGTGGAAAAATACTGGCTGTTGATCCGCGTCGATCTGGTGGAGGACGAAGACCTTCGGCTGTTCTCCGAGGCCAACTGCGGGCTCGGCTTTGGGCTGGAGTCGGGTGACCCCGCTCAGCTTGCGATCATTCGCAAGTCCGGCCGCCTCGACAGCTACCTCGATCGCATGGAGGACATCGCCGAGCGGGCGCGGACACATCAGGTGCCGTGGGGTGCCAACGTGATCTGCGGCCACCCGGGTGAGACGCCCGCTTCGATGGAGCGCAGCGCCGCCTATCTCGAGCGCCTGTTCGTGCGACCGGGCGGGACGACAGGTTTTCTCTCCGTCGATCCGTTTCGCCTCTACCCGGGCTCGCCGATCGACGAGCAACGCGGTCACTACGAGCAGAAGTACGGCACCCGCTTCCATCGGCCGCACTGGTGGGACGATGGCGACCCCGAGTTCCTCTCCGAGTGGGTCGACCCGAGCGCGGACCTGACCTGGGTGCAGCGGGAAGCGCTCCAGCATGAGCTGCTCACCCCGATCTTGGCGCAGGTCGAGGAACACTTCGCATACCGCGGCCCCGCGCGCGGCTACTTCATGGGGGCGATCCGCGATCAGCTCGCCTACGCCAGCCCCGCTTCTCGGCTGCGCGCGCTCGACCGCTACTACGCGTGGCACGGGTACCTCGGGCGACGAAGCGAGGCGGAGCAGCAGCGTCGGGCTCATCCTGCGCTCGGCGAGGTCACCCGCGCGCTGCGAGCCCGCCACCGTGACGCCATCGCGACCCTCGCGGAGCTCGATGCACAAAGTCCGATCCTCGATGCCATCGAGGTCGTGCCACGCGAGCGCTTCGTGCCTGTGGAATCGGTCGAAGACAGCACCCGCGACGTCGCCATCGCGCTCGACAAGACCAGGCTCGCGACCACCAGCGCCATGCATGCGTACGCCTACGCCTTTGCCCAGCTCGACGTGCAGCCGGGCGACCGAGTGCTCGACCTGGGTGGGGGCTCGGGCTACGGCGCCGCGCTCTTGCGAGAGCTCGTTGGTGAGAGCGGCCAGGTCGTCACTCTCGAGATCGATCCCCAGCTCGCCGACAAGGCTCGCGCCGAGCTGCAGCCCCTGGGTGTCCACTGCTTCGCCGCCAACGCGCTGCACACCACTACGTGGCCTGCGCTCGCGCGAGGGATTGCCAAGGTCACCGTTGGCTTTGCGCTCTCGCAGATTCCACCCGCGTGGGAGGCGTGGTTTGAGATCGGTACGGTGGTCGTCGCCCCGCTCGAGGACGAGCACGGGACCCTGCGACAGTGTCGGCTTGTGCGAAGCGACGGCGGCTGGCAGCCGACGTGGCTGCACGAGGTCTGCTACGTCCCCGCGCGCACCGAGGCGCCCGCTGCCATCGTGCAACCCAGGCCCGACAACACGCCGACCCGTCGTAGCCCCACGCGCTTGTCGGTGCTGGACTAGCGCGGTGACCACTCTAGCCAGAGTCCTGAGTCGGTAGTCCGCGACATGAATAATGCCGCCCCCGCGCCCCGGGATCAGTTCCCAGCACCAACGAACTGTTAACTCAGGGTGGAGTTAGTGTGATCGATGTGGTCGAGGCGCACAGGAATCGAACCTGGAGAACGGGGGTTGGCGAACTGCAATGATGCCGGAAGCTTGGCCGCCAATCGCCCGTGATCCTTTGGTTTTTGGACGGGGTGTTGTTCCGTTTGGTTCCGGGGGGATCCGTGGTGTTCCGCAGGGTTGGGGCAACATTGGGGCAACAAGGATTGGTGGTTTGACCAGTGATCCCGGGGGTGCGCAGTTGCAACGCGATCGGTGCGCCATGTCGTGGACGGCAGCAGTGCTGCCTATCCGCAACCGACGACCACGTGCATTGCGTGAGGATAACGAAGTCTTGTTCGGAACCGTGGTTCTGGTTTTGGCGGGTCGTGACCCGATCTAGGACGGAAGACACACTCTCGAGGAATCGGTCGCAAGTGTCGTGACCGTCCTCATCGCCGTCTGAAGGACCCGCGCAAAGCGGTCCTGCTCGCCGCGGAGGCCGAAGCCAAGTTGCTCCGCGCCAAGGTACGCGAGCGTCATGGTCCGACCACGCCCAAGTCGATGTGGCCGGCGAACGGGGAGTTCGATAGTTTCTGCGAGTTCGTGAAGGCGCCCGCGCAGGTGGTCACGAGTCGCACTGCGATCAAGGTCGTCGCCCACGCGGATCTTGAAGCACAGCGTGTCATTCTGAAATTGAAGTTACGCCTGGACCTCGGGTTTGATCTCTACCCAGTGAAAATGAAGCACCCGAAAGCCCTTGGATTGATTGGGGACGTAGCAAATAGTGGCACCACGCAACCCGGGGATCGTGCGCCGACAGTGCTCAAAATAGCCATAGTAGTAACCCCACCGTGGCCCGTTCCACTCCGAAGGCAGATGATCGAAGAATCCATCGGTGCGCTCTGCGAGCATGGCAAGATGATTGCGATAGGCCGACAGGAGGTCTCGGGCATCGCAGGCGTCGGCGGAAGTCGCGTTGACTTCCACGCGTGTGAGCATTTGGCGAAGCTCGCAGAGTTCATGTACGCGGCAACGTTGCGAAGACGCGTGGGCGGCCAAATACCCATCGAGTCTCGGGCGGGCGGTCAATCGAGTGTGGCCTAAAAGCAGGTACGAGAGCGTCTCAACTTCTCCGAGTGCGCGCAGCTGATTGCCAATCTGGTGGTTGGCGAGCCTGGCGTCGACCTTCAGCTCGACCAAAACCGTGCGACCTTCGCCGTTGGACATACCCATGTCATAGGTACCGCCGCGGGGCTCCGATACAACCTCGGCCGCCAGCCCGAACCCCGGAACGAGAAGCTCGGGAAGCGTGGTGTTGCGTAGGAGCGAGACAAGAACACGCTGATGGAGGTGCTCCGACTGAAGTCCGTTGCGGAGAAGGAGGTCGATGGCGGCCATGAGCCAATTGCGCCTTTCGGACCAGGAGTGGGTTGTCGAGGGGCGAATTTTACGCTGTATCCGAGAATACAACGGCATCGACTGCGTCCACCAACTGGGGCACCATTGCTTGGTGGCCGAGCATCCCCCTGCCGTGCGGATCTTCATTTCCTATAGCCACGACTCCGACCTCCACAAAAACCGCGTCCTCGCGCTCGCCGGTCGACTGCGCAACGAAGGTGTCGATGCTAGGATCGACCAGTACGAGCCAAACCCAAGCGAAGGGTGGCCACACTGGATGCGAAGGCAGATTCGTGAAGCGGACCACATATTGGTGGTGTGCTCCGCCACCTACCGCCGCAGGTTCGAGGGAACCGAGACAGCTGGACGCGGCAATGGGGCGAAGTGGGAATCGGTGTTGATAAAACAGGAGCTCTACGAAAATGGCGGAATCAACACGCGGCTAGTTCCAGTGTTCTTCGAGGGTGATTCGGCCCAAGACATCCCCGATGTGCTCCGCCCCTTCACACGCTACCCCTTGCTCGACGGATACGACGACCTTTATCGCTACCTAACCAAACAGCCGGAGTTGCAACAACCTTCGCTGGGGTCGGTACGGCAAATGGCTCCACGCGCCGAACCCGTCATCACTGAAGCCGAGGAACGACAACCACTCCACGGAACGGTGCCGGACTCAACGTTCGTCGCCGCCCGCGTGCAGGAACTCTCCACGCGTTCGAATGATTCGACGGGCGCGCGCACGTCCACCACGCCGTCCATCGAGTCAGGGACCTCGATCATCGACGCCTTGGAGACATTGTCGGGAGCAAAGATCCTCGTGGTGGGCTCCCCAGGGGCGGGCAAGACCACCACGCTCAAACGTGTGGCGCACACCCGCTCCAGCGACGACCTGGCTACACTCTCGGTGCTGGTTCCGCTGCGAGATGCAAGCGAGGACCTCCGTTCGTTGATCGCAGAGCAATGCGCGGCGGCAGGGGTCGACGACACCTCTGTATACGAAGGACATGTCCGTCTGCTCTTTGACGGCGTCAACGAGTTATCAACCTCGGACCAGCGAAAGCAACTACGGCGCTTCGTCAACAACCACCCGAAGATCCCAATGGTCCTCACGAGTCGCGATACCGACGATGATCTCGAGGTCTCCTATGTGCTTGAGCTGCTACCCCTTGATGCCTTCCAGATCGAGCGTTTCGTTCGCGCCCGACTTGAGGCAGACAAGGCCGAGGACATGCTACGTCGCTTGCGTCCCCACGCTGGCCTCGCAGCGTCCGAGCCCGCCCGGGTACCCATGCTCCTGGCGTGGCAATGCGACGCATTTGACAGCACGGGGACCTTGCCGGCGGGGACGGCTGAAACGCTCGACACGTTCGTGAGGAGTTATGAGCGTCGTCGATATCGCGAAGCACCTGAATCCAAGGTCGGTCGCTGGGGCCATGCCATGGAGGCACTTGCAGCATGCATGACGAATGCCGCCAGGCTGATCATTCATGAATCCGAGGCAGCGAACGTCCTCATGGGGCTGCTCAAGGACGACAAGGAACCATCGCCCGCGCGGGCTGCCGAAAAGTTGCGGGAGGAATTGCTGCAGCGCCACCTCCTAAAGCGCCGCGGCGACAGCCTTGAAATGGTCCACCAGCTCGTTCAAGAGTATTACGCGGCGCGCTGGCTGCAGGGTAAGCTCAACGAACTCCTGGCCGATTCGGCACGGCTGCGCCACGAGTTCCTCAACCAAGTCGCATGGACAACTCCTTTTGAACTCCTGGTGGCCCGACTCGACCGCGACAGAGTCCACCTGCTGATTTCCGAGGCAGTCACGGTCGATATTCTCCTGGCCGCCCGCCTACTCGGCGCGGCCGCAACGGAGCACCACTCGTCGTTGCTGTCGGTGCTCGGTTTGAACACCCACCCCACCGTGATTGAGCTATCGGCGCTCATACATATGGGGTCGGCCGCCACCCTCGACCGTGTCAACTATCACCTGCGCGCCAACGATGACTCAGTTTTGTGGGATGCGTTGGAGGCCCTTCAGGCGATTGGGAGCCCTGCCGCCGCCGAAGAGCTGGCCCGACAACTGGTCAGTGAGAAGGGGCACTATCGGAGATGCATCGCGAGGTTGCTCATTCCGATCGCCAATGAGCGATGTTTAACGCCTTTGCTGCATGCAATGCGAAGCACCGATGAGCAAACCCGACGGGCTGCGTTTCAGGCGGTTGTCGGCATTCCGGGGTTGGAGCAGCATCGTCGACTGGACGAGGTTGCTCGTTCTGTCATCGAGTTTTTCGACCCTTCGCCGAACTCGCTCTGCGCCCCCTCCTCCCCAGCATTGATCCGCATCCTCGAACGTGTGCTTGAGATTGCGCCCCAATCGTTCAGGGGAGTGGCCTTCGTAACTCAAGATCTTCGAGAGCACGCAAAGGCATTGAGCTGTCGAATCAATATGACCGCGTTGTTTCGTGACACAACTGTCGAAGTCAGAAAGCAACTCTTGTGGAGCTTTGAATCGAGCTGGGCCGAACTCGCCCCCACGGTTGTCGTGGAACACTTCGAGCACGCGCTGGACAACGCGGTTGGCTGCTGGCTCACCCGAGAAGATGTCAATCTTCCGCCGAAGCTGTTGGCACAAATTGTTCGATTGTCGCCGTTCCAACAGGAACACCTCGGCCGAGCGGGGAAGCAGGCCATCGCAGCTCTCGAGCACTCAGACGCAGACTCTGCGAAAACCGAACTCATTGACCTCACCGAGTTGCTTGAAGGTAACCACATACAACGCGTAGTCCTGCTTGCAAGTCTCCGTGGCCATGGCCACCCTGACCTCGATTCATGCCTGCAATGGGCGCTACATCCATTGGTGGGCGGAGTGGTCATGGATTGGATCCTCAAAAAAGAGGACCCGATAATCGTGAGGCGTCTGGCCGAGCGGGTCCGCGACCACGGCGGCGGCAACGACCACCGCCGATTCATCACGGCCGTGCACAACGCCTACGGTCTGTGTGAGCGCGGCTGGATCCTGAACTCCATGGAGCGCGTGGCCGATGGCGCACGCGCGCCCAATGCTTCTGAATTCGACCACAGGGCAGCTCAGCTCGAAGCGCTAGGGCACGACAGCGTCCTCTTCGACCTTGTGTACGAGTGTACGCAGGAGCGCGACAAGCATGGCGCCCCCAATCTCGAAGCTGCGTCACTGCTCGCATGGCTGCGACCCGACCACGCCACGAACTTCGTAGACGATCTCGCACAGGACATTGCACAGCGGTGTTCGACCGACGACAGTGCGCGGCTCGATCCCAACGCGTGGTGGCGCCACTACTGTGGGGCGTTCCTCGTATGCGTGGCTCGATTCGCGTCGGATCGCGGCGCAACCGCGTATGCGAGCTTGGCCACCAACGAAACCATGAATTGGGGCTGCGAGCCTCGCTCCGCCGCGATTCAAGCATTGTCCACCATCGCCCAAGAGTGCTCGCTGCGCTGGTTTCTCCAACACCTGCACCACGACAACGTACAGATACGACGTGTGCTAATCCAAGCTCTGCCACAGCGAGCGCCTGAGTTCATGGAGATGAGTGCGGAGCTGAAGGCAAAACTCGCGATCGATCTTCGACAGCTCCTACTGGACGGGCCTGCTGCACCCATCTTCAGCGTATGGAATGCTCTCGATCCCAACGGTGCGGGACTGCACGTCGCAGAGTTAATCTGCGAAAACAAGCAAGAGACTTGGCTGTGCCTGTTCGAGCTCCTCGACGAAGCCAATGGTGGTGAAGTGGGCCTTCGCCGCCTCCTCGACGACGACAATCCTGCCATCCGAGCAGAAACATTGAATCTGCTCCTTCGCCTACGAAAGGTCCGAAAACCGTGGGCGAGGATACGGCAACTCGCGGACGATTCGGATCCCGCCGTGCGAGTCGCCGCCCTTGTCGCCATGGCGCACGGCAACCACGATGTCGACAGCCGCCTCGTCGCGCTGCTGGATGACAAATGCACCGCAGGAGCAGCAATCGACGGTCTACGCTCACGAACGAACGTGGTGGTCTTCCAGGCCTTCTGGGAGCGACGCCATGAACTCACACAATGGGGCTTCCGCATCGAACTACCCCAACGTTTCGAATCGCTCGATCCGTCTGACCGCCGTACGTTCCTCGATAACCAGTTTGCGCAGGGACCCGAGGGAGTCCAGCGGACTCTTGAACTCGCGTATGGCGTCGCAAACACCCTTCCCTTTGAAGATGTCGTCACCGTAGTTCGAATGGATGACTCGCTAAGCACATTCGCGGCTGCCCGTGCGATTGACGTGGACACATTGCCCGACCCCGATCCGCTGCGGGTATTCCTTGAAGACCCCAGCGAGCGGGTTCGGACGGTAACCCTGCACGCACTTCGGGACCTAGAACGCTATCGCGCTATCGTGGCAGAGATCGCCGGGGATCGTAGCCACCCGGCATCCGAAGCGGCGTTCTTGGAGCTGCGGTCGCTACCCAGCCATCTCGAAGAGACCGCTATCGATGCGCTCGCAACACCCGGTCCGAGGCAGGACCACGCGACCACGCTGCTCCTTGCGGCAGGGGCACAACGAGCATTTCCGTTGATCGTGCCCATCGCCGCAGCGGACCCAACGATGAGCCTATGGTCTCTTCTCCAGCATGCCTGCGAACAACTGGCCGACGAACTCCGCCCGCAAATCGCCGATCTCATCTTGGAATCCCTTCCAAACAATGCTCCTTGGGTTCGTGAGACCGTCTGCGAGAATCTCGCTTTAGCTGGAGGCCCCGAAGCGACGCAGATCCTCCTGCGTCATGTCAGCCGGCCAACCTCCACCGCATCGCATTGTCTCGTGAAGTTGGCCCACCGAGAAACTACGGCAAGAACTGCCATCCTCGAAGCCATCGCGTCCGGCAAGCAATGGGCCCTTTGGATACCAACCCAAAACCTCCCCGACTTCCCGCCCCACGCATTGGAAGATGCACTCCTAGTGTGTTCTCAACGGGTCAGCGATTCTATACTGACACAGGTCGTGCACCTGTTGGGCCAATGTGATGGTCATGCCGTGTGGACCCGGCTCACCGAACTCACCGAACATCATGACCACTCCGTCGGATGGGCGGCGGTCCATGCCAAGACCCAGCAACAATCTCGGACGGGCCGCTACCTCCACGAAGCAATGAAGCTCTAAAACCGCATCACCCGTACTGGCTATCTCATCCCTCCGCTATCAGGCCAGTCTGCGGTACGAATGATGAAGTCCGCCAGCACGGAGTTGCATCTCACGGGGCCACTCTTTCCTGTCGATCTAGTGACCTCTGTCGTTGCATCTATATTCCGAGAGGGGCGTTCGGCTGCCCCTTTGGGCACTCCGATATCGCGGCTCGGAGGCCGCGGCACAGAACGCGCTGAGCGCAGAGGTGATGGCGTCTCCAACCTGTTCCCAAGACCACGAGGCCCCGGATGGAACGACGCGAACCCAGGCTGAGTAAGCTTCACGAGCCCCCGCGATTCCAACCATTTGAGGAGAAAAACACCAATATCGCGGGGTTGGAATCACAGGAGCAGAAGTACGCTCCGTACTTCGAATGCGGAGTCGATGCTCCGCAAACTCTTGGATAGTTCCGAAGGGGGCGAGTGCAAGGCGTCGGCTGGGGCTGCGAGCACTAACCAACACGCCTGCCCGAGCGCAGCACGGGCGGGTGGCGATGCGATCGGCTACGCTGTCGCGGTGATACGGCCCTGGATTGTCGCGAGCCTGCTCCTGTTCGCCTGCGATCGCACGCCAAAAGCCACCGACGCGGAGCGTGCAGCATCCGGCGAGCCGGCCGGACAACGACCAACACACCGAAGTGACCCGAACGGGCCAACGACCCCTACGGGCGACGCCGATCTCCTTGACTGGACGGCCCCACCGAGCCCGGTCCCCCCGGGTCCACCCGAGACGCTAACGGGCCTGCGGGCCCTCGAGCCCGGGGTCCATGCCAGCGAGCAGACGCTGTCGCGCGCCGATGGTCGGCCGATGACCGTGTGGCTGTACACGGCCACATCACCGCCTGAGCCGGGGCTCGGGCTCGTGCTCGTCGCTCCGGCCGGGAGCCCGCTCATCACGGGTATGCGCCTGGCCGATGGCGATCGAGACGAGCACATCCCGTACGTCCAGGCCGGCTACGCGGTGATCTCGTACTCGCTTGACGGGGCCATCGACGAGGAGGCCGACGACGCGGCTCTGCTCCACGGCCTCGAGGCGTTCCGGGCGGCGCAGGCGGGGCTCGTCAACGCCCGCACGGCGCTGGATTTCGCGCTGCGCCACCTTCCCGAGCCGGACCTCAGCCGGATCTACGCGGTCGGCCACAGCTCCGCGGCAACGCACGCGCTGCTGGTGGCGGCGTTCGAGCCCAGGGTGCGGGCGGTGGCAGCCTACGCGGCCGTGGTCGACGTGCGGGAGTACCTGGGAGCGGCCGCGGTGTTGGGCCTGTCGGCGAACGTGCCCGGCTACGGGCGATTCCTCGATCAGGCGTCGCCGATTCGCCACAGTAAGGCGCTGGCCACCAAGCCGGTCTACCTGTTCGCGGCCCGCGACGATGGTGATCACGTCGGCCACAACCGTGCGCTCATGGACGCTATGGGGGCTCCCCACCCGAGCACCCGCAACGTGGTCGTGGCGTCGGGAGGGCACTACGACTCGATGCTAGCCGAGGGCATCCCAGGCGCCATCGAGTGGTTCCACGACCTCGAGGCGCCCTGAGTCACACCAACCACCGCGAACAGCGGGAAGTTCGAAAGGGCGTACAGACGTACCCGGTCGAGGTCGTCGAGGTCGTCGAGGTCGTCGATGCCGAGCCCAACATGAGGAGAGCCGGGCCGCGGCGGCACGGACATGCCTGGGTCAGCGAGCCAGAGATTCCGATCCGCGACCGTGACAAGCTCTGTGGCAGACTTTTCCGCTCGGCGGCTCGAGCTTGATGCTGGCCAGATCCAGATGTTGCCATCGTCGTAGCCCGACGCGCTTGTCGGTGCTGGACTGAAGCGGCACGTTCGGGCCATCGGACTGACTCTCGATCACGCCATCGGGGCTCCGCGGGCCCTTCGGGGGCGCCGCGGCCCCTGCGAACGCATCGATATGCGATGAACACCCCCAATGCCGACGACCACGGGCCCCTGCGGTTTATGTGACGAGGAGGGGCCGTTCGGCTCGCGCAACCATGGGCTCGACCTGTGCGAACCATGCACAGAGGGCTACGTGCGTGACCGGCTTGCGGCCTTCGGTGCGCAGATCGAGGTCGAGGAGGTGGAGCGCACGACGGGGCGTAACCGACAGGTCGTCCTCGAACTTCATGTCGTTGGCCAGCTACCGCAGGCGCTGCCGTTGATGGCGAAGTTTAGACCGCGGGGGTTCAGCGACCGCATCGCGGGGCTGTTCGGCAACAAGGGGTTCTTGTCGGGTGATGCGCTGTTCGACGGGAGCATCGTTGCCGAGACGAAGACGGCCGACCTCCTGCGAACGATGCTCACCAACGAAGGCTTCCAGAGCGCGGTGATGGCCTTGGTGGGTGCATGCGGCTCGTGGGAGATCAAGCCCGGGAAGATCGATGTGCGCGCCAGCCTCGAAGAGCTCGACTTCCGCGCCGAGGTCCCGTTGGCCGTCGCCTGTGTGCTGCGGCATCTGGCCAACGCGGCCTGACGGCCTGAGGTGATGCTACGGCGACTCGAGCTGTTGGAGTCGCAATGCGCGGCGCTTCGGCTTCGTCAGCAACGCATGGGCGGTGCCTTCATCGAGCGCTCCTTTGCCCTGCATCGCCTGTACAGGCGCGCGCAGATCGAGCGATGAGAGCCAGACGGCGTGAGCCTCTCGCAGCGCGTCGCGAGCCGCTCGCATGCGCTTGGCCAACGACACCAACGCGGCCCATTCGGTTTCTGCGTAGCCCGAGCCTTCCGCCTCGATCACGGACAGCTCGTGCAACGCAACAACCGCGGGAACGTACGGGTCGAGTCCATTCCACGGCGCGGCCTTGCCCACGATGATCCGCGAGGGCAAGGCACGTCCCCGCGAGCCCAGGCTGCGTGCGCACTCGACCCGCCGCGCCAACAACGATGGCATGCAGTGCGCGGCGTCGTTCCATTCATCCCCACCAATCGCGTCGCTCACCCGCTGGTCTTCGTGCCACCTCATGAACGAAGGAGCGGCCCGCAGCACCGCGCGGTGCAGCAGCGCCGCAAGGTCGGGGCACGAGGCCGCAAGCGAGCGACGCACCGACTCCGCGTGGACATGCTCGGCCGAGAGCTCATCAAACGAGGTGGGTGCGGCGAGGACTTGCGCAACCGACGAGAACAGCTCGGGCCAGATCTGCAACGCACGCAGCCCCCCTCGCCTGTCTCGCACAGAGGTCAACATCGCGAGCGCTTCGGCGAGCGCGTGCTGATGCGCAGGGTCGGCGGTCTGCTTGACCCACTCGACATAGCGGCGATCAAACAGGTCTTCGGGTCCGTCGCTGCGCACGTGTGCGAACACGTGCAGCACGAGCGCGGTGAAATCACCGACGGGCGCTGGCGTCATCGCGAGGCTCGCAGCGGAGCCCGTCAATCGCGGGGCTTGGCGATCTTCAGGCACGGCCGCGGCTTGGCCGGCTCGTCGGGAGGCTCGGGCGGCGGCTTCGCAACCCGCAGGCAGGGTTGCGGCGGAGGCTCGGGCGGATCGGGCGGCCGCACCTTGAGGCAGGGTTGCGGCGGGGTCGGCTTGGGGTCGGTCGGTGGAGCGACCACGTTGAGGCAAGGCTGCGGGGTCGCGTCATCGCCCGCACCGTCGTCCTTGCCACCGCTGCTGTCACCACCACCGCTACTGCCCCCCTGCGGCTCGATGCTCACCTCGAGGCATGGCTGCGGCACCGCGGTGGTGCTGCCATCGGCCTGGGGAGGATCGGGGGCGGCGACCTTCAAGCATGGCTGCGGGTCGGCGTGGTCACCCGGCTGCGAAGAGTCGGCGGGCTTGGCAGGACCGCTCGCGGGCTTGTCACATGCGGCGGTCGCAAGACCCGAGAGCGCGAGCGCGATGAACCGCTGGCGACGTGCCAAGATGGCCGCCCGATCGGGATCGTGATCGCGCGCGCCCAGGTCTCCATCCTTGGGATCGTCGTCACTGGGCGGCGAACTCATAGCGACAGCACGATACCACGCCACGTCGCCGCGACTATGGCTCGATCTGAACCTGCGACGAAGCGCTGCGGGCTCGGCTCAAAACAATGTCGGCGGGCGGGGGCTACGGCAGGCAGTTGGAGGCATCGACCGCCTGCCCGATAAACATCTCGATCTCCGCTTGGTTTTCCGCCGCGTACAGCCGGGTCCGAATCTCCTGATCGTGGATGCCAAGGTGCGGATGCATGTCGGCC
The DNA here is from genome assembly GCA_011762755.2 of Epimenia babai. Lineage (NCBI taxonomy): Eukaryota > Metazoa > Mollusca > Solenogastres > Cavibelonia > Epimeniidae > Epimenia > Epimenia babai. Next base: position 99,239 of record WURV02122208.1, read on the forward strand.
TGCTCCAACAAGAAATGCGTACGCAGCCACTGCGTGCGCACCAGATCCACATAATCGGTCTCCGCCTGCATCTGTGCGTAGAGCGTCGGGTACTGCGTGCGCGCCCGTCGTAGGTACAGCTCCAGGTAGTAGAGGAACGCCACCGCGCCATCGCGACCCGAGATGCCCCAGGGAATGTGCTCGCCCACGGCCGCGATCGCACCCATGCCGTTGATGTAGCAGTTCAGCTCATCGAGCAGCTCATAGAATCCATAGGTTCCTTGGGTCCCCGTCAGATAGGTGCCGTCGTAGAGCGAGGTCGCGTCGCCCTCCACCATCGAGAGGATTTCCGAGCGCGGGAATCCGTCGATCTTCTGCGGCTCGTAGATGAGGTCCGCGCGCAGCCAGTAGCCAAAGTACGATTGGCCGAGCGCGTGGTTCCAATCCCAGCCGTGCGTGCCCTCGTGGACCTCGGTCATCACCGAGTCCATCAGCCCCGTAAAGCTGCTCGTGTCCGTGAACTGACCAAACCAGGGGTCGTCCTGCATCTCCACGAGAAGGTCTGCTCCTGCGGGATAGCGGCGATCGAGCACGGCGATCATCGTCTCCGCCCAGTTGCTCCCGTTGAACGAAGCCTCGAGGTCCGCGATGTCGGCCGACAGCTCAAACGGCTCGCAGTAACACTCGGCCGGGCACTCGACCGAGGGCGGTCCATCATCACCGCCATCGTCGTCGCCAGGAGGGGGCTCGCTCCCATCGTCGCCAGGAGGCTCGCCCCCGTCGCCACCCGGGCCGCCATCGTCCGCGTTGCCCGTGCCGTGGCCTCCCTCGGTCTCGCTACTGTCGTCGCCCGAATCTACGCCGAGCGTGCCGCCGTCTGCCATGCCGCCATCGGGGCCACCGCCCCAAGGGGCTCCCACCTCGCGCGTGTCGTCGGTCCCGCATGCCGCAAGCAGGCCCAACCCCATCACCCAGCCCGTGATCTTCGATCTCATCGGTGCAGTGCATACGCAGGCACCGTGCCATCACAGAAACGCTAGCGATCTCCCGCCCCCTGATCGAGCCGCCCCCAGTGGATTGTGCAAGTTGCCCAATCGGTTGGGCGTTGCGCAACCTTCAGCTCACAAGCGCGAGCAGGTCGAGCAGCATCGGACCCACGATTCCCACGGCGATACCCGCCGCCGCGGAGATTCCAAGCATCACGGGCATCGCGAGCTCGAGGCCAGAGACCGACAACACGACGAAGGTCAGGGCCGCACCGACCACGGCCCACAGAAGTCGCCAGCCGAACGCGGTCTTGGATTCTTCGCCCACGGAGCCATTATACACCGCGCGATCGATGGCGAGCCGCAACGTCGCCGCAGGCGCGCCCAGGTGCCACTCAGGCTACACTTTGGGCCGTGTCCAAGGCGCCCGTGGTCCAGCGGTTGGCGATCGGCTACATCGCCCGCAGGGAGCGAAAGCTTGGACCGATCACCGCCGAGGTCGACGCGCACCAGCTCGATGCGGCCGAGCAGCGCACGCTCGTGCGCGTGCAGTGGATCTTGGTGGTCAAGGCGACCCTGCTCGGCGCCGCATCGGGACTGGTAGCCGCGCTCGCTGAGCTGTGGGCCGATGCGAACCTCGCCCCGCAGCCCGACGCGGGCATAGGCGGGTACGTCCGCTATTGGGCATTCCTCGGCGGGGTCGTCACGGTCGCATCGCTCGCCGAAGTGCTGGTGCTCTACCTCGAGAGCCTCAAGGCGGTGCACTCGATCGCGCGCACGGCGGGGACGAAGCTATTTGTCGACGCCGACGAGGCAGAGCCGCACTCGCCCATGTCGGCCGCGCTCGTGCGCGCGGCGTTGGAGCTACCCAACCCGCCACCGCAGAGCTACGCCATCGACCCGCTCCGAGAGGTCTCGCGCCTGCGGGCCATCGCGATCGGCCTTCTATACAAGGCGAAGATCGGCCTCACGAGCTTTCTCATCAAGCTCGTCCTTCGTCGCGCCGCGAGTCGGGCGGCCTTGCGGGCCTGGTTGGTCTTCGTCGGTGTGCCCGTCACCGCATTTTGGAACGGCCTGGTCGCCTTCATCGTGATTCGCGAGGCTCGGCTGCGAGCGATCGGTCCGTCTGCGGCACGTCGATTCTGCGACCTGCTCGACTTTGACAGCGGAGAGCAGCGCGCCGAGCGAAGCGACCTTATCTGGCGAGCGGTGGCCGCGACCGTCGTCCGCACGCACGACCTTCACCCGAACGTGCGGGCCTTCATGGACCTCCTGCGCGAGGACATCGGCGACCCGCCCGACGACCGCCTCGACGACACGACCTTGTTCCTCGAGAAGCTGGCCGCAGCTCCAATCGGCGACCAACGGCAAGCTATACGCGCGTTGGTGGTCGCCGCGGTGCTCGACGGTAAGATTAGCGGCGACGAGCGCAAGCTCCTGGACGATGCCGCGACGGCCACGGGCCTGGCGATTCCCCGCGAGGTGGTGACCCAGCTACGAGCGGCCTTTGTCGGCGGAAAACCGCTCGATGCCTCGTCGTTACTCCTCGTCGCTCCCTAGCCCACCACCACCATGCATCTCCTTCGAATGTCGCCACTCCTCGGCTGCTTGTGTGCGCTCTTGCTGGCCGCGTGTGGCCATCGACACCCGCGCGGGCGGATGAACTACACGGAGGTCGCCAGCACGAGTGAGGCGCGAACGATGCGGTACGGGCTCTACACGCCGCCGGGCTGGGACGGCCGCACACCGTTGCCGCTGGTGGTGCTCCTGCATGGGGCGGGCGACGACGAGACGTCGGCCGACCGCGCGGTGGTGACCGCGAAGCTCGATGAAGCGATCGAGAGCGGCCAGCTCCCGCCGTTCTTCATGGTCACGCCGCAGGGAGACCTCGGGTTTTGGATCAACTGGAACGACGGCAGCCACCGCTTCCGCGACTGGGTGCTCGACGAAGTCGTCCCGCAGGTTCGCCGCGACTACCCCGTTGTCGAGGGCGCCGCGGGGTTGCACCTCATGGGCGTCTCGATGGGCGGCGGCGGCGGTCTTCAGATGTGGCTGCACGATCCCACGCGCTTCGCGTCGGCCACCATCCTCAGTGCTCCGATCCTCACCGAGCAGGAGACCTTCGAGTTTCTCGCCCGCTACATGCCGCGCAAGGTCATGCTGCGCGCCTTCGGCAACCCGGGCGAGGGCGAGGGCACCGACCCATACACAGCGCTCGACAGCCCCGAGGCACTGAAGGGCAGCCAGCTCATGGTGGGGGTCGCCAGTCGAGATCGGCGCCCGATGCTGGACTCCAACCGACGCTTTCACCAGCATCTACAGGACGGACAGGTCCCCCATCGCTATGTCGAGTTCCCCGGCCGACACGGCTGGCAAGCGTGGTCCGCCGCGTTCGTCTGGGGCCTCTGCCACCAGCTACAGGAGTCATGCGCAATGCAGGCTCCCGCGTCGTGGACGACGTCGCCCTAGCGCTGCGTCCTACTCGCTCGGCTTGTCGGCCGCGCCGCCCTCGCTCGGGGCGGGGGAGTCCGCGGGGATCTCGATCGCTCTTGTCGAGAAGGCGTACGCCTGATTGGAGCCCTGGGAGTAGACCATGACCGCCTCGACAAGCGGCTTGGTCACCAACGAATCGGAGTGCCAGGTCACGACGACGTTGGCGCCCGAGCCCCCACGCTGATCCTCGGTGGCAACGAAAAACTCCACCGTCTCCAGCGGCTGCAACGTGGCCTCACCGTCTAGGAAGTCCTCCAGCAGCTTTCCGCTAGTGTCGTAGTAGTGCACCGATTCCAGCACGAGGGAGCGATGCATGCTGACGTTGTGGACGGAGACGGTCACCGCCAGATCGGCGGCGTGCCCTTTTTGGACATAGATATGGGAGTAGATCGGGACGTACAGCCGCCCCGAGGTCACGAGCTCAAACGGCCGCGTGTTCTTGGCGGTGGGCTGCGCGGGGGTTCGTGGCGCCGCCTCGCGTGGCTGCTCGTTGTCGCAAGAGAGCCCAGCGATGAGCATGCAAGCGGTCAGTGAAATCGAGTATCGGCGTCGAGTCATCAGAGCGTATCCCTAGGGCGCGAACACCCGAAAAAGCGCAAGCGCTGCCTGAGCCTCGTCGGCGTCGAGCTTGGTGAAGCCCTCGCGCGTCGCCCCGAGGGTGATGTTGAGGTCGACACCAAAGCTGGTGTCGACCTCGGCGTGGGTGACCTCGCCATACCGAAACTCGAGCACAACCGCCCAACCTCCGCTGTGATTGGCGACAAAGCACGCGCGGTCCTCGAGCAACGCGAGCACGCCACGGTCGATGCCTCGATAGGCGGTGGCCGTAAGTCGGAGGTTGGGGCGCGAGCCGAGGTGCTGCTGTAGCGCGGCCACGATGGGCTCGGCAGCGTCGCTCGAGGGGCCGCTCGACTCGGAAGGCGGCGGGGCATGGGCGACGACCACGGGCGGCGACTCGGGCGCTGCGACGGCGGCACTGTCGAGCAGCGCCAGCACCTGCGGCGACCATGAGCCCACGCTCTCGTAGTGATCGACGGCGTTCTTGGTGTCGGCCAACCCCCAGCCCGTCACCTGTCGCAGCGCCTTGATCGCGTGGATCTTCTTGCGCGCTGCAATGAACGCCTCGATCTGTGCACGAGTCCCCGCGGCGGCGCGCGGAGTCGCCGAGACTGCCTGCGCTGGTGCAGCCTGCCCGCCGTACTCCGTGGGCCAGCGGCCGTGCTCGGCGAACCACTCCACGGCATCTTTGGCCTCGCGCAGCCCGACCCTTGTCTGCGCACGAAACTCCTTGATCGCGCCGATCTTCTGCCCCGCCGCGACGAGCTGTTCGATGCTCTGGAAGTCGGCCATGGTCACCGTTTGCGCGGACGCGGGATCCCGTATTGGTCGAGCCGCGTCAGTAAGGTGTTGCGAGAGATACCCAGCACCTTGGCCGCCCGAGTCTGGTTCCCCGCGCACTGCTCCAGCGCGTCGAGGATTCGGCGGCGCTCGGGATGCTCGGGTCGGGGGGCGGTGGCGCCCGCTGCCGTGGCGGTTGCGGCGAGAGGAGTCGCGACGACGGGAACGGGGGGCGGCACGCTGCGCTGATCGGCGGGCAGATGCTCCACGGTGATCTCGGTCCCCGTACACAGAAGCACCGCGCGCTCGATACAGTTATGAAGCTCGCGAATGTTGCCCGGCCAGGGATTCGCGGCAAGCCACCGCATCGCGGCCTCCGAGATGGTGGGCGGCGTCGCCAGGCCTGCGCGGGCGGCTGCCTCCCCGACAAACTGACGGGCGAGCCCGTCGATCTCGCCCACGCGCTGGCGCAGCGGCGGGATCACGAGCGAGATGCCACTGAGGCGATAGAAGAGGTCCGACCGAAACTCACCGCTGGCGATCGCCTGCTCCAGGTCGCGATTGGTGGCCGCGATAAAGCGAATATCAAAGGAGGTCGTTCGCAGGCCGCCGACGCGCCGCACCTGTCGCTCTTCGAGCACGCGCAGGAGCTTGACCTGCACGTTCATCGGCAGCTCCCCCACTTCATCGAGAAACACGGTGCCACCGTCGGCCGACTCGAGCAGGCCCCGCTTCATCTCGGTGGCGCCCGTGAACGCCCCTTTTTCGTGGCCGAATAGCTCGCTCTCCAGCAGCTGCTCGCCCAGCGACCCGCAGTTGAGCGGCAAGAACGGATGCTCCGCCCGCGGCGACATCGCATGAATCTTGCGGGCCATGACGTCTTTGCCCACGCCGGTCTCGCCGAGCAGCAACACGTTGATCGTGCTCGCAGCGACCCGCTTGGCCAGGTGGTACAGGCTGGCCATCACACCATCACGGACCACCAGCGGATCCTCGTCGGGGACGCTGCCCGAGTCGGCGGGGCGCTCGGCGCCAAACGAGTCCTGCACCATGAGCAGCGCCGCACCGACCTCAAAGGTCTCGTCGGCGCCGACACGCACGGGCTCGTCGGGCGTGAGGCGTTTGCCTCGCACCAGCGTGCCGTTGGAGCTGCCCGTGTCGCGCACAAAGATCTCTCCCCGCGGACGCAGCTCGATCTGCGCATGCGATCGAGAGACCGACGGATCATCGATCCGCACGTCGACCCGATCGCCCCGTCCGAGGGTGACCGGGCCCTGCGCGGGCAACACATGAGTGCTCGCGCGCTCGCCTACGATGACCAGTAATCGCCGACCGTGGCGAGCTGCGCGGGGCGTCACGGGCAGGGTGCTCGAGACCTCGGGGCGAATCGGCCGCGGAGCGGCTCCGCTGGGCTTTTCCGGGGTGACCATCGACGAACGGCGCCCAGTCTAGCAGGTCATGACCTGCTGGCTGCCACGGCCCCACGCCGTGCGATGGCCCCAGGGCCCGCCCAAGATCGCGCTTGAACGGAATAGCGGGCTTGTTATCTATACATAGTGCGATGGTGGATAGCGCTGGGACCCATGCTGGCTTTGGCCTGCGGCGGAGATCCTGCGTCGACCGATGTCGCATCCGAAGACGCGACCGAAGGCACGACCTCCGAGGCCGCGCCTGAAGGCACAACCTGGGGAGACGACGGCGCGCCTCCCCCCTGGGACGGCTCCGAGTGTGCGCCGAGCCTGTCGGGCATGGTGGAGTGGTCGGCCACGATCACCACCACGGCCAACCGCGGCGGGGGCCGAGACCTCGTGCGCGGCCCCGATGAGACGGTCTATGTGCTCGACGGCTGCATAAGCCGCTGGACGGAGCTTGGGACGCGTAGCTGGCAGATCTTCGGCAGCGGGCTCGATTGCCAAGCGATGACGCTGGGCGCCGATGGACGACCCGTGGTCGCGGGCGGCGTCAGTGAGGTTGGGATCGGCGGCAACGACGAGAAGCAGGCCACGATCGTGCTCGGCTACGACGCCGAGGGGCTCGAGCAATGGCGTGTGGAGATCGACGACGTCCCTGATGCCTCGCAGCGCGCCACCGCGATCGCCACCGATCCCGATGGTGACCTCATCATCGCGGGTCTCACCACGCGACTGGACGGGAGTGAGCGAGGGTGGGTGGCCAAGCTTGATCCCGATGGCGCGCTGTTGTGGAAGCGGAACCTACCCGCGGGTACCGAGGTGGGGCCGTATCTCGACGTCGACGTAGACGGCGTCATCGCGGTTGCCGACCAACGTCAGACGCCCCAGGGCGTGCCGCATGTGGTCATCACGCAGATCGATACCGAGGGTGCAGAGCGCTGGACATGGGACAGCGCCGAAGAACTTGGCTACCGCATGGGCTTGAGCGCGATCGCGGTGGATTGGCGTGGCGGAATCGTGATCGGGGGTCGCAACGAAGGGGAGACGGGACGCCCCGCCCTGCTCGCCACCGTCGACCCCTCGGGGCAGTCACGTTGGGTCCGCAGCGGCACCGACCTCCCCTGGCTCGAGACGATCTACGCCGTGGACTTCGATCCATGCGATGGAATCGTCATCGCGGGCTCTGGCGACATCAGCGAAGGACGGACATTTGGCCAGCTGTGGATGGCCAAGCTCGACCGCCAAGGTGAACTGCGCTGGGCGAGCTACCTCCCCGCCGCCGTCGGGCTGCCCGACAACGCCATCGCGGCGCTGCGCGTGGAGGCGGACGGTGGCGTGATCGCGGCGGGAACCGACCTTCTCGCCAGCGACTCTTCCTCGCAAGTGACGCCTCGGACCTGGCTCGGGCGCTTTGCCCCGTAGCAGAATTTGAATTTGACGCTGCGGTACGCGCCCGCCACGATGCCCATCGCCGTGGGACACGCCATCCACCGTCACTCTGCAATAGCTCGCCCCGTCGAGCCGAAGTATCCGACCAATCTCGCGGTGCTCGTGCTGATGGCGTTGGCGGTGATCACCCTGTTCGTGGTGGCGATGGCCTGGGGGGCTGCGCCTGGAGATGCCGTCGCGGGCGGACTCTTGGGCGCGCTCCTGATCTTTGCGACCTGGGCCCTCACCCGCGACCTGGCACCCGATGACAGCTCCGCCGCGTTCGCGGCCTTGGTGCCGCTGGGGATCGCGGTGGTCATCGGCGCCAACCCCAAGCTCCTCGAGCCGATGATCGTGCTGGGCTTCGTGCGCGTGGTGAACCGCAGCGTGGGGCCCCCCGCGAAGGTCATCGATCGCCTCGTGCTACTGACACTTGTCGTGGTGGTCGCCCGCGAGGGCAGCGGGTTTTTGGTGGGCATCGCGGCCGTCATCGCTTTCGCCCTCGATGGCCTCCTTTCCGACCGCCACCCGCAAGGCATGGGCTACGCAGGGCTGGCCGCGATCGCCACGATCATCGGCATGGCGGTGGGCGAACCGTTCATCGTTGTCGGAACGCCCGGGCCTTGGACGATCGGTGCGGCGATCATCGCCATCGGGTTCGTCGTGGTTGCCATCCGCCAACCGCCGCTGCACTCGTGCTGTGACACCGACCCCGACGTGCTCATCGCGCGCGATCGAGTGCAGGGCGGAATGCTCGTTGCGCTGGTCCCCTTGCTCGGCTCCCTCGTGGGCGGCGACACACAGGTGCAGGCGTGCGTCGTCGGGTGGGCGGCGTTGGTGGGTGTGATCGCGCTTCGACCACTATCCGGTCGGCAACCCACGGCGTGAGCGCTTCGCACACACGCCCACATAAGTCGCGAGACCTCGTCCTCGCGGCCGGATCGCACGGCCTCCATCGGTGATGATCGCCGTGAGCCACGGTAGAACAGGCTTCCGCTTCTCTTCCGTGGTCCTACCCCGCGGTAGACCCACGAGCGGGCGTACACTTGGGGCACGGTGTCGGTGAAGATCGAAGCCGACGGGGACCCGACGCAGGGCATCCCCGCGGCAGCGCGAGGACACGAAGCCACCCGCCCCAGCGGCGAGGCGGAGGCCAACCTCGATCGCTACGTTGTGCTCGAACAGATCGGCGCAGGTGGCATGGGGGTCGTGCATCGTGCCTACGACCCAAAGCTCCGCCGCGAGGTCGCGCTGAAGATGCTTCGCTTCGATCGGCGCGAAGGCACCGACGGTCCCCGAGCGGAAAACCGCATCCTTCGGGAAGCGCGGGCGATGGCGCAGCTCAGCCACCCGAACGTGCTGCCCGTGTACGACGTGGAGCATGTCGGCGGGCTCGTCTACATCGCGATGGAGTACGTCGACGGACTGAACCTCAGCCGATGGCTACGTCGCAAGAAGCCGCCGTGGCGTGACGTACTCGACGTGTTCCGCCAGGCGGGCAGAGGCCTCCATGCGGCCCATCAATCGGGGATCATTCACCGCGACTTCAAGCCCGCCAACGTGCTGCTGGGCAACCGCGGACGTGTACTGGTGACCGACTTCGGCCTGGCGCGTGCAGGCAACGATGAGGAAATCGAGATCGGCTGGAGCTCAGGGGACGGCAGCGGCAACGAGCTGGTCACCGAGATCGGCGAGGTGGTGGGCACCCCCGCCTATATGGCGCCCGAGCAGCTTCGCGGCGACCCTGTGGATGCGCGCGCCGACCAATACGCGTTTTGCATCGCGCTGTTTGAGGGCCTGTATCGTCGGCGACCGTTTTCTCATCGCGACCACGGGCGTCTCCTCGATGCCAAGGAACGCGGCGAGATCACGCCCGATCCTACGCTTCAGGTTCCCACCTGGCTGTTCCGAATCGTCGAGCGTGGGCTCCGCCCGGACCCCGCCGACCGCTACCCATCCATGGCGGAGCTTATCGCCGAGATGGGGCACGACCCCGCGCTGGCACGCAAGCGATGGCTAGGGGTTGGCGCGGGCGCGGTCCTGGTTGCAGCGGCCGTCGGGGTGCAGCTCGTCGCCAGCAGCGACGAAGCCCCGTGCCCCAGCATCGAAGTGCTGACCGAGGAGCTGTGGGGCCAGGATACGCGCGACAAGGTGCGCGCCGCCCTTCTCGCGACCGACCGCACCTACGCCAGCGAGACGGCCGAGCGGGTCGACACCCAGCTCGGCGTGTACACGCAGGCCTGGGCCGAAGGACAGGTCGATGCATGCGAGGACACCCGCGTGCGGGATGAGCAATCGGCGGAGGCGTTCGATCTACGCATGGCATGTTTGCGACGCCATCGGGCTGAGTTCGAGGCCACCGTCGAGACGCTCTCGGCCCCCGTGAGCGAGCGAACCTTGATGCGAGCGGCGGGCTTGGTCGCATCGTTGCCCGCCGTGGAGCAGTGCGCCGATGTGGAGACCCTGCGGGCACGCGGGCAGCAAAACGACCCCGCGAAGATCGATGAGATCGAGCGGGAGCAAGAGCGCCTGGCCCGGGCCAGCGCACTGTTCCGAGCCGGCCGCTCCGACGAGGCGCGGTCGCTGCTCGACCCGATCGAGGAGCGCTCCAATGCCCTCGGGGCCCCCGTGCTTCATGGCGAGACCATGTTGTTGCGGGCGCGCTTGGCCGAGGAGCAGGGCGCCGAGACCAATCCGCAGCAGTCGTATCAAGCCGCGTTTGCCGACGCGGTGGAGGGCCGTGACGCACGCTTGGCGGTGGAGGTTGCCAGCGCGCTCGTCCACTGGGTGGGGGTGCAACAAGCCCGCACCGACGAGGCGGAGCTGTGGGCCTTGCAAGCCCGGGCGTGGTTGCGTGGGCGCGACGAGGACGACTCCCAGCGCGCGACGCTCTTGTTGGCCGAGGGCGGCATGTACCACGTGGGCGGCCGCCCCGAGCAAGCCAAGACCGCGTACAGCCAAGCGGTCGATCTACTGGAACGGCAGGCCGACACCACAGGGCTGGTCGACGCCCACCGCTCGCTCGGCCTTGCATTGATGGCGCTGGGTGATCCCGCGGAGGCGGAGCTTCACTTCGCCCGCGTGCTCCAGCTCCGCCGCGAGCTCCTCGGACCCCACCATCCTGATGTTGGCCGGATCCACCAAAACCTTGGGGCAACCCTCTACGCGGGCGGCCACCTGACGCGGGCGCTACCGCACCTCGAGCAGGCGCTGGCGATCTACGAGGACACCTACGGGGCGGATCACTCCAAGCTGGTGAGCGTGCTCGGCAACCTCGGCGCGCTGCGGGACGACCTGGGTGAGCACGACGAAGCCCAAGAGATGTTCGAGCGAGCGCTGTCGATCATCGAGCGCTCGCAGGGCAAGCGGGCAACGGCGCTCGTAGGCCTGCTGGGCAACCTCGCGGTCTCGCTGAGCAATGGCGGCGAGCACAAGAAGGCGGTGCCGTATCTGCGACGGGCGACGGCATTGCTCGAAGAGGCGCACGGCCCTGGGCATCCCGAGCACGTCGCCCTGCTGACGAGCCTGGGCGAAGTGCACAGCCTGGCGGGAGACACCGAGCGCGGGCGCGCCAGCCTCGAGCGGGCGGCAAAACTTCGCGAGAAGCTCCCGGCCGAGGCCAAGCTCGTGTCCGCCGACACCGCCCGCGCGTACGGTCGCTTCCTCGTCAGCGCGGGCGAGCCGCACGAGGGCCTCCTCTTGCTCTCCGACGCGGTCGTGCTCTACCAACAGCTCGGGCCCGAGCTCGATCCTCGGCGCGGTGCGGCCATGCTCGACCTGGGCGAAGCGCGGCTCGCAACGAATGACGCGGTTGCAGCCCGCGCCACGCTCGAAGAAGCGATCACGTTGCTCGCCGCGCGCCACGAAGACCACAACGATCTTGCGCGGGCGCGGTTTGCATTGGCGCGAGCGCTCATGGCTCAGTCGAGCAGCAATGGACCCGAGGCGCGTCGACTCGCCGAAGATGCCTTTACCGGCCTAGACGACGACGAGGACCAGCGCGCGGAGATCATGCGCTGGCTCAACGCCCACTGAGCATGGGCAGCGCCTACGCGACGACGACAACCAGCGCACGGTGAGTCATGCGCTGGCCGGACGCTCGCCGCCCGCCTACGACGCCCGCCGAAACTGGACGCTGCACTGCTCCTGCCGCCCCGCGTAGTACGGGAAGAACTCATCGTTGAGGTCGGTCTGCACCTCGGCCCGCACGCGGCGTGCCACTTGAAGATCCGCGCTGTCGATGTTGAAGAGGTGTTCCGACGTCCCACCATCAGGCAGATTCATCGTGTTCTCGACGTCGACGAGTACAGTTCGTCCTGCGATCTCGAAGGAGCTATCGAGCCCATTGGCGTCATCGGGGCCGTAGTTGTCGATGTGGAACCGGACATGCAAGTCGTGGCTGGGGTTGAAAGAATCCCCATCGCTCAAGATGTCCTTGTAGGGCATGGGCCCCATGGGGCCAGGCACCGTCACCCATTGCCATGCCTCGATTTCACAGTCGAGCGTAGCTTCGACGATCAAGGAAGGTCCGGCCATCTCGACCGCGGCCGCGGGCTGAGGGCTGAGGGGGATAAACGACAGGAGTGCGAGAAGGATGGTGTTCATTGCACCGAGGTAGTCGGTGCCTATTTGTGGGTGTGACGCACCAACGGCGATTTTTTATCCGTCGGTTCGCGAGGCTGCCATCGCGGCCCGTAGCTTGTCCCGGGCGCGCTCAAATCGCTTGCGCAGGCTCGCTGAGACCCGCTTGAGCGCGGCCGCATCGTCAGCCGCGTCCTCATCGAGCACCCGAGCTATTTCTCCCCACGACATCGAGCGATCGATACGGAGAACCAGCAGAAGCTGGTCATCTTCGCTGAGCGTCGAGCGTAGCTCGCGAAACTCCGCCTTCCGTGCCGTCTTGAGATAGGAGCGGGTCTCGGTACGGGCATGCGCGACGACATCGGGAAGCTCCGAGCCCGCCGCGACCACCTTGGGGCCCCGCGCCCGCTGCCGATGAACATCGGCCATGGCGCGACGGCCCAGCACATAGGCCCATGTGCGCACGCTCGACTCGAACCGAAACGACGGGAGCCCCTGCCACACACGCTCGCAGAACAGACTATATGCATCACCTGCGGTGGCCTCATCGGGGCTCAGCGCAAGGAGCACGCCGAGCACACCCGGGCCGTGCTCGCGAATCGCCTGCGTCGCCGCTTCGGCATAATCACCCGCGGCGCACAGGGCCCTCAGCGCATCGTCGTTTGTGCTTTCGTAAGGCACGCGCGCGGGAACGTATCATTTCGCCGAACGACGGAGGTCGCGTAGTTTTGCGCGCACCAGCTTCACGGCTTCGGTCATCGCAGCATCTCCCGCAGGCTCTGCGATCGCTTCCGCCCGCGACAGCGCCGTAGCGGCCCGCTCATGATCCCCCGCGTGCGCGTGTGCGAGCGCCTCGTACAGATCGACCTGGATCCTCAGCTCGTGCGCAGGGGCGGTGGTGCTGCTAAGGCGAAGCAGGATGGGGAGCGCTTCGGCGGCCCGCCCCACGTCGACCAGTGCCTTCGCGTAGCCGACCTCAGCATAGATCCAGCTGGGATGCTCGCGCCCCACTTTGGTGGCCGACAGAGCCTCGCGTGCGGCGGCATAGTGCGAAAGCGCGGGCCCGGTCTGCTCGAGCGCTTGGGCTGCTGTCGCCGCGATCATCAAGCCGCTCGCCCAGAGCGGATCGGATCGCTCAAAGGCCAGCTCCGAAGCCACCACCGCACGCTCGCCCACTGTCTGCGCTTGTTCGTACTGGCCCGCCCGCATGTGCATATCGCCGAGCAGCACGAGGGCCTCGGCCACCGCCACGGGGCTGTTGGTCTGCTCGGCACGCGCAACGGTCCGCTCCGCATGTTCGAGAGCGGCGACCATATCGCCCTGCTTCGTGGCGAGTATCGCAAGGTTGATGCTGACCTTGCGCTGCTGTTCCGCGTTGCCCTTGGCCTCGAAGATCGCGAGCGCCTCGCCGAAGTGTTCGGCGGCCCCAGCTCGATCGTCCACGTCGGTCAGCACGGCCGCGAGGTTCGAATGCGCCGCGGCTGTGCGTGGGCTCCGTGCCCCTGCCTGAGCCTGCCACCGCGCGAGCACTTGTTTCGCCAGCGGGATCGCCTCGCGGGCTCGGCCCGTGTTTCGCAAGATCGTGGCCAGGGTATGGAGGCACGCGGTGTGATTGGGATGGTCGACCCCGAACTCTGCGTCGACCAACGCCATCGCCTCGCGGACACTCGTCTCCGCTTCTTCGTACCGCCCCGCGCTCTTGTAGATCACGCCCAAGTTGAGGAGCGCTGCCGCGTACGCGCCCGCGGGCGGAGAGTCTGCGCTGCGTAGCTCGGCCAGCACCCGCTGAAGCGCCGCTTCGGCTTCGTCGAATTGGTGGGCGCCGCGATGGGTGAGCCCCACACGCATCTCGAGCGCCGTACGCTCTTGCATCGAGGCGCCCGTACGCGCATGCCATGCTCGCGCGCGCCCGGCCCATCGTAGCGCCGACTCGAGGTCGCTATCCCCTACCCCGTCGATCTTGACCCGGTTGGATGCGACCTGCCCCGCCAGGTCATCGGCGCCCAGCTCGATCGCAAGCTGAAGCGCCAGCTCCGACTGTTCACGAGCAAGCGGATAGTCCTCTTGCTCTCGAGCGATCTCCATGCGCACGACGAGTGCCTCAGCCCGCGATCGGTTGCTGGTCGCGGTATCCAGGGCCTCGGTGGCATGAGCCCATGCATCGTCGAGGGCCAAGCCGCGAAGGGCCGCACGCGCCCTCGAGAGCGAGGCCTCGACCGCGGGCGCCATCTCGACCTGAGCCCCACCACTGTTGGCGAGACTCGCCGTGGCGCACTGCTGCGGGGGTTGGAGCTGTCCGATTAGCTCGAGCGATCGGGCGGTCGTGTGGAGCTCCCCCTCGGTGAGCAACGACAGCGTGCTCTCGAGCTCGACGGCACCACGCCGCAAGCACGCCTGCCGAGCCCGGTACTGCGGCTCTTCGTTCTTCGCCGCCTCACAGACGAGTTCTTCGGCGTGGGCCCACTCGCTGAGGTAGGCATCCACCGCGTGGTCCAGGCTCTCGGCGAGCTGCGGACCCGCGGCGAGCTGCGAGGCGCCGAGCTTGTCGAGGAGCGCCACCCGACCATCCTCGGGCCACACGGGCGCCGACACGCGCGGGCCGTCGCAGGGCGCATCACTCGACGAACCCGCGAGCAACATGCTGGCGACGCCCACGGCGGCAAGCGCCCCTGCGGCAACGAACACGGGTGCGACACGCCTGGCGGGCGACAGTGCGTCGACGAGCGCGTCCATGGAGGCGTGACGATCGCGAGGTAGTACGGCCAACCCCTTCTCAATCGCCCGACGCACACGGGCCGGCCCCGAGATACCCACGCCCTCGCGCCGACGCCCCTCGATGACCGCACGACCGATGGCATCGGAGGACTCGCCCGCAAACGGGTGCGCCCCCGTGAGGGCCTCGAAGAGCGCGACACACAACGCGAACTGATCCGCCGCCGCGGTGACCTGCCCGCCTGCATGTTGCTCGGGGGGCATGTACCGCGGGGTTCCAGCGATCGCCGTGGAGGAACGACCCGCGGCCGTGCCGATGGACTCGACCGAAGGGGGCTCATCGGCGTCGGGGCTCAGTCGGGCGAGCCCAAAGTCGCCCACCCGCGCGCGACCATCACGGCCGATGAAGACATTGTCCGGCTTGAAGTCTCGATGCACCAAGCCAGCCGTGTGCGCGGCCGCCAAGCCCCGCCCCGCCTCGAGGAACTTCTCCACGATGGCGGCGTGGCTACGTCGCTCGGCCGCCAGCCACTGACGCAGCGTGCCGCCAGCGACGTACTCCATCACGACATAGACTTGGTCGTCGTGCTCGCCCACGTGGTGGACCACGACGATGTTGGGATGACTCAGTGCCGCCGTCGCCCGAGCTTCGTGGAGCAGGCGCTCGGTTTGCTCCGTCGTCGGTCGACGCAGGCACAGCTTGACGGCCACCCGACGACCCAGCACCTCGTGATGCGCCAGGTAGACGACACCCATGCCGCCATGACCGAGCTCTTCCTCAACGACGAAGGTGCCGCCGAGCACGGTGCCGGGCTGGAGCCGGGTGCTCGCGCTGCGCTCCAAGAATGTGTTGGGATCGACCGCGGGCGCCCGCACCAACGCCCGCAGCTCAGAGTCGATCGCGTCGCTCGACTCACTGCTGCGGTCCCCAGAGTGCATCCCCCAGCGTACCGCCCCGAGAAAAGGGACGCTGGCCGGTCGACCCTACAAGAGCCCGAGTCGACCCGCGCGGGCGCGGATCTCTTCGTCGGCGCCGTGTACCAGGGCAAACAGGGCCGCCCGGATCCACATGCCGTTTCGGACCTGACGCCACACGACGAAGCCCGGGTGGTCTTCCCACTCGGCGGGCAGCTCATTGACCCGCGGGAGCGGATGCATCAGCACGCAGTCGGGTCGAATCAGCTTCTTGTACTCGGGCTTGAGCACATACGGCTCGCTGCTGCCGCGCTCCGCGGGCGGTCCGCCTTCGTCCCACTCCTGCTGAAGTCGCGTCACATAGATCGCATCGATCTGGCGACCGTGCTCGTGAAGCATCGTCTGGAGGCTCTCGTACGTCCGCACCTCCACGCCGTGCCCCGTGAGGTAGTCGAGCAGCGCGTCTTCGGGCTGGTAGTCCTTGGGCGAGACAAAGCAAACCCGCGGCTGGGAAAACTTCGTCATCAGATAGGCGAGCGAGCGCGCGGTTCGGTTGCGCGCGATGTCCCCGATGATGACGAGCGTCTTGCCGTCGATGCCGCCGCGATCCGCAAACGAGTAGCGAAGCGTGTACACGTCGAGCAGCGACTGCGTGACGTGCTGGCTGCGCCCGCTGCCCGCCGAGATCACGGGGATCGGTCGATCGCTGCGCGACAGCGCCCAGGCGGCCCGCGTCGCGAAGTCATCCTCATGATGACGCGTGACGATCGAGTCGAAGAAGCTCGACAACGTCCGCACCGCATCCTCGACCGACTCGCCCTTCGCAAACGAAGAGGTGCTCAGGTTGCTCACCGTACGGCTGGTGGCTCCGAGCTTGTCGGCCGCGGCCAGAAACGATTGCGCGGTCCGGGTGCTCGGCTGCGCAAACAGATGCATGATCCGAAAGCCCCGCAGCACCCCACGCAAGAAGTCTCGACCATCGCGATGCCGATCGAGCCGACGAATCGCCGTCGCGGTGTCGCACAGCGACTCGATATCCGGTCGCGCAAACTGTTGGCTCAGCAAGACGAAGAACGGGTGGCCATCCACCTGGAGTACGTTCTCGCGGCCTTCCCGATGGTTCAGGCTCGCCTTGAAGTCGTCGTAGCTCATCGCGTTAGCCACTGAAGGTTTCTCCTGTACCGCTCGAAGCACGTCCGGCGGACTGTACCCGATAAGCCTCGCAGTTCCGCGCCGATCAAGAGCGTCACAGCTCACGTCTACGAGGATCTCTTCATGCACTGGCAAGGGCGGTCGGTGGTCTGCAACGACAGTTGCCACCCCGCACGAACCCGATCGTCCACCCGCTGGCCCCTCCGACGCGTTTTGGGTTGGCACGCCGCTTGTATTGAAAGGGGGCAGCGAGAGTGCCGAACCCATCGCGCTCTCCTTGTCCGTTTTGTCCCAGGCTGCCCGTCGCATCCGACCCCCCTCCACCCACTCCGCACTTAGGGTGTGACGGGCAGCTTGATTTACCGCACGGTCAATTGAAGACGCCGACCATCGCAGCGAGTGCGGGGTCGGCGTTCGTCGTTGTGGACGCGGCGACTAAAAGCGCAGCGTGAAGCCGCCCGCGCTGGGTTCGAACGCGACCTTCTTGGCTTTTTCCATGTTCCGCTCGCGCTCTTCGTCGCGCTCACGGGCGGTGCGGCGATCTTTCTTGTCGCGAACCGCTCCCGCCACGCGCAG
Organism: Epimenia babai; assembly: GCA_011762755.2. Taxonomy (NCBI): domain Eukaryota; kingdom Metazoa; phylum Mollusca; class Solenogastres; order Cavibelonia; family Epimeniidae; genus Epimenia; species Epimenia babai. The sequence goes on from WURV02122208.1 coordinate 116,811, forward strand.
TCCGATGCCCACGGGGAGCACGACGGCCGCGGCGATCAACGCCCCGAACGCAATCTCTCCGCCGAGGGTGTAGCCGTCGCGACGACGCTTGTCCTCATCGGCCGACGCGACGTTGATGCCGCCGTCGGATGGGGTCGAGTTGTCGAGCACAACCTTGTAGGTCGTGCGCGCGAGCAAGCCGCCCACACCCGTCGCCAAGGTCACCGCACCGAGCACGGTGACGATATTTCCCGAGATGATCATGCCCCGGGTTGCACGACGCCGCTGCTCCCAGGCGATCTCTTCCTCGGTCGGTCCGCCCGGCTGCACGATCACAGGCCGATTGGCCTCGGCGATCTTGCGCTCCTCGAGCTCGATCCGCGTCTCGATCGTCTGAAGGTAGTTCTCGACCTCGCGAGGATCGTAGCCCTCGGTCAGGCGCATCCGCTTGTCGTAGTTGCGGAAGAACACCGCCGCCTGGCGCAGGTGGTCGAGGTCGGGATCGACGTCGTACCACTTCCAGTGGGCCTGACCGATGTTGTAGAGGATGAGCACTTCCTTCGACAGATCCCAGGCGCGATTGAACTGCTCGATCGCCTCGGGATACTTGCCGAGCTGGTAGAGGTTGTCGCCCTCGCGAAACGCCAGCGCCGCGTTCTCACGCTTCGCCTCTTCGGGGTCGAGCACGAGGTGGCCGGCAAGCTCATCCTCGGCCTCGGTGGTGTCGATCTCCTCGTCGGGATCGCCCACGCCTTCGTCGTCCGCTTCGATCGGGGTATCGGGATCCTCGACGCCTTCGGGCTCGGCGCTGACGTCAGCGTCAGCATCCGGTCCGGGCGCACTCGCCAACGCGGGCGAGCCCATTCCACAGAGTCCAAGCGCGACCGTCAGCGAGACCACTTGGTTGACGAAACGTGCGCTCATCCGTCTGTACCTCCCGAGCCCGCGCCGCCGTCGGTCGACTCGTCTCCGCCCTCGCCGCCACCGAGCCGACACTCCATCTCGTCGTCGGCCTGGGCGCCTTCACATGCTTGCTCGCCCGCAACGCAGCCCGCGGGCGTCGTCCACAGCGCGCCGCTGGGACCGAAGATCCCCTCGAAGAACGCGACGTCCTCGGTTGTGACGTTGGGGTTCATCGCGGGATCGAGGCAGCGCACGAAGTACTCCTCGCAGATGGGAGGCTGCGCGCACGACTGGCACTCGTCCTCGGGCAGCAACTCCGCACAACTCGGCGACTCGCAGGTCGAGCACTGAAGGATCACCGTGACCTCGACGGGGCGCGAGACCACGAACTCGCCGTCGGGCGTGCCATCGCCATCGACATCGCCGCCGCCCTCGTTGCGCGCAACCGCGAACTGCTCGGTCAGGATCTCGTGACAGAGGTTGGGAACCTCGGCGCAGATATCCTGGTCGACCACGTAGCCAAACCGGATGTTGCCCATCGCCTCGCCGTCGGTCCCCTCGATGAACGTCCACTGGACTTCATCGGAGCCCGGGAAGCTGATCCCGCCACCCACGACATTCATCCCGGGCGCACCAAAGTCGAGGTCGATAAGAAACGCCGACCCCGGATGCGCAACCACCTTGGTTTCGGCCGGGATGATGTTGATCGAAGAGTCTACGGCTGGGTCCACCAGCGGTTCCTCTTCGCCTCCTTCCACTCCGCCTCCTGAGCCATTGCCCAGAATTTCGGCGGGGTTGCCCCCACCCGGATAAGGAGTGAGCAACGAGCACCCAAGGCCGAGGCCGAGCGCCAAGGGAACCGTAAAGGGGGCCCAGCGCGACATGGATCGTCTATACCAAGCCTGACCCGACCGGTCGAGAACCGTTGAGTACAGCCGATTTCGCCACGGCCCGCCCGTTCAAAGAGGACGAAGCGGTGGGTTCTAGCGGGGAGCCACGCCGGGCTCGGCGGCATCAACCGACCAAACCCAGTCGTCGAGCAGCACGAGCGAATCATAGAGGTGGCCACTCGTATCCCAGATCGCAAAACGAATCTCGAAGATTTCGCCAGGGGTGACATTGCCACTCATTCGTAGCCAGCCGGTCCCGCCCCCGACCCGCTCCTGCGAACCACCACACGCCTCACTGCCGGTCTGGTCAAAGCCCGTGCCCGTAAGCAGGGTTTCACCGATACAGCCGCCGTAGTTCGTGTCGAGGTCGCGCGCACAGCCGACATCGCCGTTTTCGCACTGCGTGAACAGGCCGTCGGCCACCATCACGAGGTTCACGCCGAGCGGCCACTGGGTGCCGTCGTCGTCGTAGATCGCGATGTTCTTGTCGGGTGGATTGTCGGCGGTGGAGTCGATGAGTGCGACGAAGAAGTCGTTGAACTCGCTGCACACCCACTCGGGATACTCGGCCGAGAAGAAGAACGTGCCCACGCTAAAGGAGCTCGCGTTGGTCGGCGCTCGCACGCGCAAGGTGAGCATCACCGAGTCGTTGGCGGAGGTGTTCCACGGCTCGAGGCAGCCCGCGGGATTGGGCATGACGCCACCGTTGGCCGCGAGCCAGTCGGCGGGCGCGGGCACGATGGTGTTGAGGTTCTGTCCGTTCTCAAATGACGCGAACGCGGGGTCGGAATCGTTCTCGTCGGCCGCGTGCCCCGACGAGAGCACGACCATGCGCTCGCCTTCCTCGGCATCGATGAAGTCCCCGAAGTCGTTGCGCAGGGCGTGCTGCACGGGCAGCGGAGAGCCTGAGCCATCGGCCCGCGTCAGCGAAGCACTGATGACGCCCCACGTACGCTGGGCCGGCGTCGGCGGAGCCTCGAAGGTCGTCTGGCACAGGTCGAGCGACGTGGCGAAGTCCTCGGGGTCGTTGGAGTCGCTGGCCAGGCCTGTGTCGCACGCCTGGGGCGGCTCGTCGATCATCCCATCGCAGTCATCGTCGAGCTCGTTGCCGACCACCTCGTACGCACCCGGGTTGACCAAGTGCGCGTCGACGCAGGTCGTGCCTTCGAGGTCGCAGCAATCGCCATTGCAGACGCCAAAGCCATCGCCGTCGGCGTCGGTGTCGTCGAGCAGGCCGTCGCAATCGTCGTCGGCTTGGTTGCCGCAGACCTCGGGAGCGGGCAGCACCTCGCCATCGCACCACAAGGCCCAACGCTGCTCGTCGGTGCAGACGTTGACCCCGGCCGCGCACGCGCCCACGCCCTCGGTCCCCGCAGGGCCTGAGTAGCAGGGCCGCGTATCGCCCTCTTGGCACGGCGGGCCGCATACGCCCATGCCGATGTCGCAGAACTCGCCCGCGGGATCGCCCACGCAATCGGTGTCGTTTTCGCAGGCGGGGGCTCCACCCGAGCTATCGGCCACGGGGCCTTCGGTGGTCCCGGCGCTCGACGCATCCGTGCCCGTGGAGCCGCTGGTCTCGGTGCCCGTAAAATCAATGCCGTTGTTGGGACTCGGACAGCCGGCCACGCCCAACACCATCGCCGCCCAAAGTGGAGCGCGCAGTCCTTCGAGATCCATCCGCACGACCCTGCTTTAGCACGGCTCGGGGGCCGAGGATCGAAAGCGAACCCCGTCCCAGAGGGCAAAAACACACAGACTCCAGCCTTTGCCGCAGGCGCCGATCGGCCGAGCGCGGACGCGACGCCGTTCATCGGTCCTCGGCTGGCCGAGAACGGCTTGTAAGGAGAACACTTGGCGAGCGTCCTGCGCTGTGGCTTCATAGGCCCACGGGCCGCCATGAATGATTCCATCCAGCACAGTTCCGTCGGCGTCGGCGCGGTCGTCGATTTCGGGTTCCGTTCGGCCTACAAGGTCGCGCACCGCATGCTTCGCACCTACTGGGCCGTGCGAAGGCCAAAAACGCACGGTGCGCTCGTCGCCATGTGGCACGGGGGCAAGCTGCTGCTCATCAAGAACTCGTACCGCTACCACTACTCGCTCCCGGGCGGCTACGTGCGTCCTGGCGAGTCAGCCGCCGCAGCCGCCCGACGTGAGCTTCGCGAGGAAGTGAACCTCGAGGTGCCGCTCGAGCGGCTCCGCGAGGTCTACTCGCGCACCCATACTTTCGAAAACCGGCACGACCGCGTGACGATCGTTGAGATCGACATCGACGAGCCGCCAACGTTCGAGGTCGACAATCGGGAGGTCGTTTGGGCTGGCTTCGAGACGCCGCAGCAGGTGCTCAGTCGACCGATCGTCCCTCACCTCGAAGAGTACTTACGCGCGCGCGATTCGGACACGTAACGGCTCCGCGCAGGAAGCGTCGCCGAAGAATCGCGAGCGCCCACCGCATGCGAAAAACCCGGGCTCCAAGGAGCCCGGGTCTTTCAGCGATCGGAGTCTGACGGACCAGGGATTAGCGTTCGGGGCACCGAACCCAAAAACTAATCGGACACCGCATTGTCGTTCTGCAAACTAAGCTAAGAAGTTAATTCACCACTAACTGACACTATCTACTGATTTTCAACACGAACAAGCACAAACAAGCTAAGCGATTAAGGGGACGATCTAGCAGAGGGAAATCGGGGCGGGCACGCCGAGGTGAGACGGGGGTCGTTCACCTCGGGGCCCGCAGTCGCGGCCGCGTTTGCGGAGCAGGCAAGGGCCAAGCGACAAATCAGGACAAGCTAAGAGCGGGGACGGTCGGGTATTAAGCCAAGAAAGTATTGTGACAGTCCAAGATCAAGCGAAGCAGCGAGTAAGAAAAGAAAGCGAAGCGTAGGCAAGTTAAGGTGGCGCGAAACAAGAAGGTAAGGAGCGCCGTTAATCCCAAGCCAAGTGGTCGATAAGAAAAGTTAGGGGGTCAAGGCTAAGGGGTGCCCGTTGCCGGACGGTCTCTTACGTTGCAGCCGCCGTGCCACTTGGTCAACTGCTGAAATCATTGAAGAAATTGACAGATCTTCGCGACGATGACGCTTTCGTGCCTTTTGGGCATGACGCAAAAGTCCGAACGAACCGATGCGTCCCTGTCGTGCCCTGACATCGATGTCACCCCCGCGGCTCCTGCCCATGGGCGGCCGCGAAGATCCCTCGACGGGGTCTGGCGCCTTATGACGTCGGGTCGGCGTTCGTGATGCAATTACGCCCGAAAAAAGTCGCCCAGCGGCCGAGTGGCCGCCCCGACGCCCGCGCCCGACTCCACCCAAACCGCGCAGCTCCGCCGCCACTGGGCGCCACACGACCTCAGGCCTAAAGAAGATAGGGAATGATCGCTCGACGACGCCGCGGGTAGTCGGGAAACGTTCGCTGGTACCAGCGATGGTGCGTGACCGCGCGCGGGATCAGGTTGGCCGCCGTGAACGTCGCAAAGGCGAGGCCCGCGGGTGACCAGGTGAGGATCGACCAACCGATCCATTGCAGCAGCTCGCCAAAGTAGTTGGGGCAGGAGATCTCGTCGTACAGGCCGCCGCGGGGAATCGAGTAGCCGCCCTCGCCCTGACTTCGGAGCTTCCGCAGCATCGCGTCGGCCCAGCGATTGATCACGAAGCCCGCACAGAAGACCATCACGCCATAGAGGAACCGAAAGCTCAGCAGCCAGCCCGCCGCGTACTCGGGGCCCAGGCAGGTGATCCACCGCGCGTTGAGATAGCTGTTGGCCACGTTGAACACCAGCGCCATCGCGACCACGGTGAGCGGCATGCCCTGGCCCGGCCGTGAGCGTCTCCGCAGAGGGTAGATGAGCCCGCGGTGGATGTAGTGCGCCTGCCACAGCGCGAGCATGAACAGCGGCACCGTGTCCCACGCCCGCGGCCCCGAGAAGAACACCCAGGCGAACAGCACCGAGGCGGGCGCCTCCATGAGGATCCATCCCGCACGCTCGCCGATCTTCGGGCCCCAGCCATGGCGGGTGTGCCTGCCGTATGGAGCACTGACCAGACCCAGCGCCGCAAACACGACGCCCGAGAGGCCAAACATGACCATCAGCAGCACGTGGTAGAGCGACGCCTCGGTCATTCTCAATCCACCGCGGTGCCACACACGTAGCAGAAGGCGGCGCCGGGCTGATGACCGTGGGCGCCGCAGGCAGGGCACTCCGCCTCGCGCTCGGGATCCTTGCCCTTGACCGGCTTTTCGCCCTCTCGTGTGGCGCCGACGATCTCAGCGGAGACGATGCCCGTCGGCACGGCCAAGATCCCGTAGCCCACCACCATCAGCACCGCCGCGAGGAACTGACCGAGCTCGGTCTTGGGCGCAATGTCGCCATAGCCCACGGTGGTCATCGTGACGATCGCCCAGTACATCCCCACGGGGATGCTCGTGAACCCGGCCGCCTCGCCCTCCACGAGGTACATCGCCGCGCCCACCACCAAGGCGATCACGGTGACCGCCCCGAGGAACACGGAGACCTTTGGCAAGCTCACTCGCACCGCGGCGAGCAGCGAGTGAGCCTCGCCCATCAGACGCACGGCCTTGATCACGCGAAACACCCGCAGCAATCGCAGGGCGCGAATGACGAGCAGCGAGTGCATGCCCGTGAACAGCAAGCTCAAGTAGGTCGGCAGCAGCGCCAGAAGGTCGACAACGCCAAAGAACGAGGTCACGTAGCGGAACGGTCGTCGCGCGGAGTAGATCCGCAGGCCGTACTCGATGGTGAACACCCCCGTGTAGATCCACTCGAGGACCCGCAGCGCGGTGCCGTAGTTGCTTGCCACCGAGCTGACGCTCTCGATGGCCACCGTGATAACGCTCGCGATGATCAACCACAGGAGCGCGATGTCGAAGAGCTTCCCGTGTGGAGTCTCCGCCTCGAATATAAGGATGTAGAGGCGATCCCGAAGCGACGGCGATTCGCCGCTAGGACTGGTCTGCGGGGGGGTTGCTGGCTCGTCGGCCATCGGGCGGCGGGCGAGTGTAGCAGCCGGCCTGCCTACATCGCGAACACCCGCCTACGCCCGCCGTGCGGCAGCGTACGGGGCGATGACACAACCATGACCGACTGCGACCGAGCCATGACCCACGCAAACGCTGTCCCGAGCCATGCTAGCCCCAATGAATCTGCTGGAGATTCCGCAGGCCCCTCCGATCCGAACCCGTGGTCGTCAGTCCCGCACGTGGAAGGACTACGAGTGGAAGTCGATGGCTCCGTTCCTCGTCATCCACGCGCTCGGCATCGGAGGCGCGGTCGCAGGAATCATCATGGGAGCGCCGCTCTCGGCCTGGCTGCTGGCGGGGGCGCTCTTTTGGGCGCGGATGTTCGGCGTGACCGCGGGCTACCACCGCTACTTCTCGCACCGCACGTTCAAGACGGGGCGCGTGATGCAGTTCCTGTTCGCGTTCCTCGCCATGAGCAGCGCACAGCGGGGCGCCCTGTGGTGGGCGGCTCACCACCGCGACCATCATCGCCACTCCGACGACGAGCGCGACGTGCACTCGCCCGTGCAGTTCGGCTTTTGGCACTCGCAGGTCGGCTGGATCTACGACCGCAACGACGACTTCGACTGGCACCGCGTCAAGGACTTCACCAAGTACCCCGAGCTCGTCGCCCTTGAGAAGCTCTGGCTGCTGCCGCCCGTGCTGCTCGGCGTTGCATGCTTCTTGGCGTTCGGCGTGTGGGGCTTGTTCATCGGGTTCTTCTTCAGCACCACGGTGCTGTGGCACTCCACCTTCACGATCAACTCGCTCGCCCACGTCTGGGGCAAGCGCCGCTACGCCACGAGCGACGACAGCCGCAACAACTGGGTGCTCGCGCTGCTCACCATGGGTGAGGGCTGGCACAACAACCACCATCACCACATGTCGTCCTGTCGCCAGGGCTTCTTCTGGTGGGAGGTCGACGCCAGCTACTACATCCTCCGCGCGATGGCGGTGGTCGGCTTGGTCTGGGACATCCGCGAGCCGCCCGCCAAGATCTACAAGGCAGGCTCGGCGCCGCAGGAAAACGCGGCCGAGCTGCCCTCGCAGCGCGCCACCCAACGCGCGGCCTAGCAGGGCATCGGAGAAGTCGCGTGGGTACTGAACGCGGCCATCGACGTCGAGGGCAAGGCGCCGAAACGAAGGC